>JAXGGT010031571.1:0-13715 GCA_035583425.1 Marsdenia floribunda
AAAAAATTGCCCCTAAAAATAATATTCAACTTGTTATCATTTTTATATTAATAACTTAAATATATAATTTTATATTTTTTTACTTAAGAACAAGTGATACATAATTATTGTGATTTTTTTTAAAATATTTTTATTTAACAAAAAAACTTTTATGTACTTTTTTTTTTTTTTTTTTTTGGTAAATAAGTGAGGTATGTACTTGCTCCTCTTCTTCTTCTACTTCTTTCCTAATTCCTAAAGGTGGGCTTGACTTTACTACTAGTACTACTAGCGAGACATTTACCCCAAAAAAAAAAAGTACTACTAGCGAGACTTTCAAGATCTCTCCTCCAACCTCTCTCTCTCTCTCTCTCTATATATATATATATATATATTATATCTATATGTGTAAGGCAAATGAAGAAAAAGCTGGAAGCTTTTAGCGTCCCGACGGACACAAAAGTCACACTACTTCAATAATAGCCTCTTTTAGTTTCGCGCCAATTAAGACTGAATTTTTTTGAATATATATATTTAAAATAAAAAGGATATGTTGAATAGATATTTAAATAAAGTTTTAATTATAAAATAATATAGGATGTGTTTAAATTATTATTATATTTAAAAAAAAATAACTTATTTGAGATAAATCTTTATTTAAAATGAATGTTTGTAACTTTTTTAAAAATGAATTTTATGTTCGAAAAGTGGGGTTAAATATATAGATTTTATAGGACATACTGATTATTTTGTAAGAGAATTTTTTTTTGAGAAAGTGTGTAAGATTATTTTATAAATAATATAAATATTATTTAATTAAAGTGGGACCTACAACTATGATGTGGCAAATCTAATAGATATAAGTATGAAATAAACTTTAATTGGAAAAAAATGTTGCCTAATATGCTGGATTATTGGGAGACAAAAATTCTTCACTCAATATCAATTGAATGGTAATCTAAACACACCCATAATTATTTGATTATAAAAAAAAATAATTGGTATAATTATATTTGATAGACTATATGTGCTATTGCATTTGTTGTAGCCACTATTGTTCCCCCCAAAAAAAGTGAAATACTCTCATAATTATATGGGTTTTTTCTTCGTATATTTAATGCTTAAGACTTGAGTTTATAAAATGAGATATGTACTTATTTAATTAACATAATTTTGTTAAGTTAGAATCAATAATTTATTGTGATAAAAGTTATAATTTTCTAAAAAAAAAGCCCAATATATTTCTAATTATTTTAACTCGAATTATTCTTGATATTTTGAGTAATATTTTTTTACTTTTTAATGTTTTTAATTTTTGTTAAAAAAATACAAATTTATATTATTTTAAATTCTCTATTTCCTACAGAGAAAAAAAAAAAATCAAAGTATATAAATTTGCAACAGATTTGGTCGTCGCAAAAATTGATTTTTCTTGTAGTGTCTTGGTAGTTACAACACTGAGTAGTTTTTTTTTTTGTAGTGGTCATCAGTAGGTATTCTTTTTGGTGTTCCAATAACTTGGTTGAGATGCTCCAACTTTTGTTACTTCTTAAGTAGAATTCATCATTTAATGTTAATGCAATTTGGGATTTGGACACTGACAAGACAATTGGGTATAGTGGGATGATGCTGGCAAGCTAGCTGCCTCATCATTTTAAACTCAGTAGCATTATGTGGTAAAATCATTGCAGGTGTACCGTTAATTAGTTCTCCATTGAAAGTTTAACTATTGCATTTATACCTATAAAAGAACTTACAGTTCAGTTCTGTACTTAATAGGTAGCTCAGTCTTTTATGCTAACAGGTTAATATTGCCATATTCCATTAACAAGATGTAAACGTAACTAGTACTTCAACAATTTTTCAAGTGTTTAAGTGACTATAAGGAAGGGGAAATATAAGTAAAATGCAGCCATTTTTTTATACTGGATGTTGAATGCTTCCAGAAAGCGAGTATTCATGAATAGAACATATCATAAGCTTGGTCATCAGAATTGTAATAATCTTGTAGTGAACAAGCTTGTAGGTTTGCAGCCACCTCATATGCTTTGTTTTGCTTAATTTATTGCATTTCGTATTGTTGCTTAGGTTAGTATTTTGCTGATTGTCTGTGATCTATCACCTTACATGTCACCAGTCATATTCCAATCTCTAACAATCCTGTCCTTCAATTTGTGCTTTGTACTTGTGTAAGGAAGAATAGTGGAGAAAGATTGAGCCTCAAAATCAGATGGATCTCCGAGGGATGCTAAGATGACACTTGAACAGTTGAGTTTGCTAGGGCAGAAGGTCTCTATGCCTCTAGTGCAACAAATGGTAAGCTTTTTTTCATGTGTCCCACAAAAATACTCAGAACTAGCATTATTCTGTTTCATGCTTTGTGTACATGCATAAGAAATAGTGTTTACATTGTGAGGGGAGAGCGATCCATTATTTGATCATATGCATTCCTGCTGATACTACTGATCTTAGTTAGGTTGTTCTAAAAGGTTTTTTTTTTTTTTTTTTTTTTTTTTTTAATATCAATTTGATAATGTGAAAATTGATTTACCTCCGGTTGGTTATGCTAAGTTGGAAGTGACACAGATACATGAAACTTGTAGTCTTTGAATGCTTTTCTTTAATACTTGGTTAATATTGCTTGTAAATAAGAGTAAAGATTTTAAAGATTAAACTGTCACTTCATTTCTTGGCAGGATTTTCTCAATACTCTGAGTATAAGGGAGCTCAAAAGGTCATTACTAGTAATATGTGGAAGCTTTGGTGATTTTTATGATAGAATATTCTCACCCCCCAAAATTTTTTTTTTTTTCTGTTGGAAAAGAAATGTAAATTTTCAGGTGACTTGCCAAAAGGATATTATTTTCAACAATTGTTCTTTTCGTAATTGACATTTCTAGATCTTGATTCAAAAATTGTCTTAGCTTCTTTTCTGAAGAAGAAATATATCAAGTCAAAGGAGGAAATGGGAATTCTCAAAGTTGAAGAAGGATCTATGCTATTGTCCATGACAGAAATAGATGAGCAAACTGCTAGGCTACAATTTTATCGTTCATCTCAATGTCTTGTTGCTCTTATTGGATCTAAGTTTCTTAAAAACCCATGATTTTGATATTTTAGTAAGATAGTCTACCAATAAATCTTGATGATATTCTGCAGTCTTAGCAGAATCCATGATGCAACCTAAATCAAAGCAAACTGAAGAACTTGGGCCGACGAAGAGTAGTAGGGAGACAAAAAGGAACCAATCTGGGAAGTTCTTAGAAGTGGCCCTGCATGAAGCGAAGAAAACAATGTTTTAAAAGTAAAATTTGGTAGGAAGAACAAAATGCCTTTTATATCGGTCATGGAGCAAGATCATACGACATAGATTTATGATCTATGATATTTTTTAGATGAAAATCTGGTTATCTTATGCACTAGATGCTAAAAACTTTCCGATGATAAGGTTCCAAAAAGTGTTTGAATTAATTGATGGTTGTACGGAAAAATATGCAATAGAGAATGGCATCTCTGACCCAATGTCCACTGATAATCCCCACCACATCGGTCTGGAAATAACATCTAACACCATTGAGACCAACTGAATTTCAAGCTCCAAAAGAGAAGCCAAACCCCTGTAATCCAATGAAGAGATTCATTTAAAGGTTAAAATGCAATCACAAACACAAAATTAACATGTAAAAACTGTTGAATTTATGATAATTGATTTATTTAATACAACCACAATTTACCCTATAAATCTTTAATAATATAATTAAATCATTTCCTTCAACTGGTATGAACACATTATTGATATAACTACTAATGAAAACCTTACGTGACTAGGAACCAGTTATGCATAATAACAGCCCCTACCCCAACAAACATAGCAGGAGCCAGTGCCAAGCATATGATGATGGTACACCATTCTATTCTCTCATAAAGTTCCACACCAAAGGAAAGAAAAGGTCTTCTACTGAGCTCTTGTAGAAATTGTGATATGTCAAATTTCAGAATTTCACAGTCAAGATACCAAAGCTGCAACCTGTAAAGGACTACTTGATCAATACTACAGAAGGAAGAATAGGTCCAACATTAGGTCAGATCATTGTATGAGCTTTAATGGCATCACTCATCCTTACATATAACCACCAATTAAGGTAAGAAGATAACCTTTGATATCTTTCTATAGTAATCAAGTTACATTTATCATCCTACAAAGAGAGACCTTGTTCGACATTATCGGAGAAGAGCAGTAAAGAAAAGCTAAGTTACACCTATATCCTTTAGTTTCGAACAATGGCTAGCTATTCAAACAATATAAGTCAAGCGTGCATAGATAATAAAAGATGAATATTAGATAGAACATTAACAAGAAATGAAAAACTAATTTGAGCCATGTAAACATTAGCGATGGTTATTTGAAACTCAAAACATGTGAAACAAATATGCAAGTTAACAATCAAAACAGCTGCGTTGTGCTCTCTCTTTTTTAGTCAAGCAGCTAGTGAACTCAGGAAACAGTACCAATCCGTTGCAACTTCAAGAACACAACACACTAGCACCATACTTTTAAAATAAACACACACACACAAAAATAAATACTTGAAAAACTAGAATACTAAAAACTGAGAAACTCAATTGCTCATTACTCATTAGTTATTCAATCTATCTCAGAACAAAGCTAGTTAGCAAGCTGTTAGATTTGCAACAAAAAGTACCTAGAGAATGAGTCAACTTTTACCAATTAGAAAAAACAAAACAAAATTACATTTGGAGAAAGATATCTTGAAAGGAAAGTAAGATCAAAATTTCCACAAGCTTCATTGATGTCTGAGAGAAATGTTATATAAACATAATGGCAAAGCTAAAGAAAATATCATGTGTAAGAGTGAACCAAAAGCATAAATTCTCATACCATGTCACCTATCTTGCATTGCTTTTCATGCTCATAGTTGGTCCTTCCTAACAAGTAAATGGACATGTTGAGCATATTTAGTCAAGTATATGGCTTCTTCTATTGTTGTATCACCTCTACCAACCACACCAAGGACTTGACCCTTAAATAGGGGGGATGCTCCATCATATATTGCACAGGCACTAATACCTCTGCTCCAAAATTCATCCTCCCTTGGCAGCCCCAACCTTTTTGCAGTGGCTTCAGTGGCAATGATGAGACTATGGCACCTAACCTACAAATAGCTAATAACACCAAAACCTCAGAGTTTGTTATACAGGCATCTGATAATCTATTTTCCCCAAGACAAGCTAAAAGCTAGTTATTTGAGGCTAAAATAATAAAAGAACAAATCAACTGAGATGATAATGTGTTCAACATCTCAAGAAATGCATGCCCATGCAAGCATGTCTTGGCAAATGTTGCACATCAAAAGAATACGGATTTCTTGTCACATGTATAGAATCTTCCTCAATATCATGCTTTACTTTTAAAACCACTTTTCGTTTATTAATGTTCATAATTTACTTAACAAGTAGTTTAAATTGCATACACTGATTCACAAAACCAAACTCAATAAGAAATAATAAACTGAAAATAAGTCCAGAATAAAGAAGGGGAAAGAAAAGCTTACAATTTAACATTGCATACTCATCATATAGAACCTTTTTTCTAAGTATGGAACAAATTCGGTAGAATTTCAAGAGCAAACACAGAAATAAAAAATGTACACATTTGTTGGACATCTCTAACTGCATTAAGAATAAATATTGTGCTTAAATTGGCCTTTCTATGTGGAGAATAATCCATCAGTAGTTCAAAATTCTAACCGAACTCTAGTATAATATCAATTACATACTGCAAGATACAAGCAATGATTATCTATAGTAGAGTTTAATTAGAATATGCTCAGGGTCCATATTATCATAGGCCCAAATCAATCCTCTTTCCCTTTCAAGACTACTGAATCAAAGTGACCTAAGGAAAAAATTATCAACAAATTGGCATACACTTATCCTGATTTGATAGAAGTAAGATCATATGGCTAATCCGTGCTCAAAATATATATATATATATATATATATATAATTTTTAATGTCAAATAATAAGGTTGAGAGATTATGGAATTTTAAAATGAGGAACACAGAGGACACATGTTTTTGTACATTGGGAGATCATTATATTTATATACTCAAATAAATAGTTTAAAAGCGATAACTACCATAATACACGTGATCATCATATCTGCAATGCACTAGATGGATCACAGTCATATATATTCTTTTGTTTGAAATAGAGCATAGGTAACCAAGAAACGTATGAAGGAGAACACAATTACGCGGGGCGCCTCAACCAAGGAACAGTCCAAAAAAAAGAAGATAAAACTAAATGGAGAACCCGTAAGAAAAAGGTACAGAATCAGCAAGAAACCTAAACCACCTTATAGATGAACAGCTGGGTTGATGTATCTACTTAACATTTTAGTTTGGACCAGAACTTACAGGACATGGAGCTTGCACATTGAACTTGCAAAACTTGCATCTGCTTCCCGCTCTCTCCTTCTCTTCTTCACCGTATATACTTACATACATATATGTATAATGATTTTTTTTTTTTTTCTGTATTAATGTACAATAAAATGACCAAAATGCCTTTGGATAAATTTTTTTTTTTTTTTTTATTAAAAAAATAACGGTCAATTCACAGAAATTTTAACTCTAGGGACCAATGTCTCACAATTAAGCATAATTTGAAGATCAATGTCACCAAAAAATTAATTCAAGAACCAATGTCACCAAATGACTATAATTTGGGGACTATTTATACCAATTTACCTTTTTTCCACTCAAGCATTATTTTTTAATTTTACGAAAGAATAGCCACTACTTGCTAATGATTAATTTAATAATTAATATATATATATAGAGAGAGAGAGAGAGATTGATATATTATTTTAAGGGATAAAATACTCGTTACAAAAATTAAACTGAGTTATGAAAGGAGTGAATCTCCTAACACATCTTTTAAAATATTGTGTAAGATATTAATAAAATTAAAATATTCGTCTGTTTAATTAATTTTACAAATTAAGGTCATTACCTCTGTTAAGTCAATATTTATTATTTTTTTAAACTAAAAATTATTAAAATACTTTTAATTTTTTTTGATTAATTTGAAAAAAGTATATTTTATTGTTTTAATTTTTTTAATTGATTATAATTTTATTTTTAGAAAAAGATATTAGTATTGACTTATTAAAAATTAATACCGTCAGTTTTTAATTAATATTAATTAAATTAATATATATATATATATATATATATATATTTTAATTTTATTGTTTTCTTAAACAATGTTTTATAAGTATATCTTAAGAAATTTTGCACGGTTATGAAACTTGTAAGATGTCATATTTTCAGATTAATTAATGCAAGTATCTAAAGAAAAAGGAGAGGGCTTTGTACTCTTTTTCACTTTGTCAATTTATTTTCAACCGAATTACCAAAAAAAAAAGGAGAGGGCTTTGCCAGTAATTAATAGGCAGCATGGAGCACGTGATCTGCATTGAACGAAAGTATCAAAATAATTTTGTGAGGAAAAAGATTCCAACTATTATTAATAAAGCAAGCTGCCTTATTAAATACTTTTTTTTTTTTTTTTTTTTTTTTTTTAGCCTTATGCATTTTTCATCAAAATAGTCCTATTTTTAAGGTGAGAGGGGATGGGGCGGTTGGGAAACAATAAGTGAATGGCCATAACTCGAAAAATATTATTTGACAGCTGTTGAAAATAATATTAAATGAAAAATAATTTTCATTTCCCCATGAAAATTATTTGTTGGCCTTTTGCAAACAATGAATGCTATTGAAAGGTGCATACCAGTAATTGACAGCTGATGACAGCATGAGATTGACAGCTGTATGTAAGATTGACAGCTGTATGCTCCTTAAGATTTTTAATTCGGCAGAAGATGAACATGATAGCAAGAGAATTGACCAGCCATTATAGATATAGTCCCACATTAGTAAATGATATATATGCACCTTAATTATCAAACGTCATGTCAAAGAAAGAAAGAAGAGAAGCGGCAATTAGGAACTCAAGAAATATAATGGTTCCCATTATCGATTTCTCCTCTCAGGAATTGAAGCCAGGAACCTCAACATGGGAATCGGTAGAAGGACAAGTGAGAACAGCCCTTGAAGAATTCGGTTGTTTTCAAGCTTTGTATGAAAAGATTCCCGAGGAAACTCGCAGAGAACTGTTTGGTTCACTAGCTGAGTTCTTTGATCGGCCCTTAGAAGAAAAGGCCAAAAACATATCGGACAAGGTTTACGATGGCTATATTGGAGCAGTTCCAGGCAGACCCCTCAGCGAAAGCCTCAGTTTCGATGCTGAAAACCTTGGTAGCTTAACAGACAATTTATGGCCCCAGGGGAAGTCAAATATTAGGTAATTTTCACATTTATTTATTCTTATTATTATTTTTTTAAAAAAAAATTTCTACATTCATTCTTCAGAATTTTTAGCAGCAAAACAATGCATCGCTACGTTGAAGCGCTTTCAGAATTGGATAGGACAATAAGGATGATGATTTTGGAAAGCTTCGGTTTGGAGAAATACAAAGAAGAACACATGGACTCCATAGAATACAATGTTCGTTTCATGAAGTATAAAACACCTAATACCAATGGGACTGAGGTTGGATTATCATCTCACACGGATAAGACCTTAGTGAGTGTATTGGATCAATATGGAACAAAGGGACTTGAAGTCTTGACTAAGGATGAACAATGGATTCCAGTCAATTTCCCAGCTAACTCTTTCTGTGTTCTTATTGGAGAGCTTTTCCATGTAAGTATTTACATACATATATATATATTAAGTATTTTTCCTGCAATTTCCATGCCACTTGTTCCTTCACTAAGGATGACGAGGTCTACCCTGGCCCAAAATAATTGCTCAAATCTACGAATAGCTTGAACAAACCCCACCCCCACCTTCTATTTTAGGAAAGGTTGAATAAAAAATTAAGGCTGTTTTTGGACTAGGATTTTTTTTTTAAAAATTTCACTCAAATTCAAAAAAAAAAAAAAATAGTTGTACTTGTTTAGACATCAATTTGATATGTTACTGTACATGTCTGGTGAGGTGGCAAAAAATAAATAAAAAATTTATCTACTTACTATAAATATTCAATATATACATATAAATATATATAATTTAAATAAAAAATTATCATTACATTAATAAAGTATATTTTTTTTATCTCTCACTTACTAGACAACATCTTACATTGACCCACCTTACTCTTCGTTATTCGCAATTACTTCAATTCTTTTTGAAAAAAATGAACTTTCTAAAAAAAAATTTCAATTCAAAAACACCCAAGTCACGCGATACAACTAATCCGTTAATGTATGTGTAGGCATGGACGAATGGGAGACTGCCTGCACCGCATCACAGAGTAATGATGACTTACGGAAAGGAGTCAAGGTACACAACTGGGCTATTTTCAGTCTACAAACCAAGTTACATAGTGAAATCTCCAGAGGAGCTTGTAGATGAAGAGCATCCCCAACAATATAAACCTTTTCAAGTTTCGGGACTCTTGGCTTTCTACCAAGAGGTTGGATTTCTGTCTACTATGAAGGCTTATTGTGGCGTCTAAGAAATCATACCATTCCTAGTAAAACATTTTCTTAGTTTCTTTATTATATATCTTTGTCGATTATAATTTTGTATTTTTTTTTTTTTTTAATAAAATATATTTTTAATGGTAATTTTGTACAATGTTCAATTTGCTATCTTCAAGAAGGGGTGTCAACTGTCGAGCTAAAGAATACGGGTCACTAAATTTTTTATGTTAATCTGATAAATCTTATATTTTGTATGAGCAGCATATTAAATTTTTTTAGCCAAAAATTCAAATTTTTTAACCAAAATGCATCATGTGCTTGGCACCTTATAATTTTATAAGGTGTAAACTAAGACTTATATTGAGATAACCTTTTAAAAGGATAATAAGCAATAAATAGCTTGGAAATTAGTGGTGAAGCAGAGACCTCAATGCTATGGGGGAAGAAAAACCAAAGCCATTCTCGAAAAACAGAGGTGTAGAAAAAGAAAGAAACTTTGAGGCATAAAACCTTTAACCATTTGAAAAAATGTCACATAAAGGAATCAATCTTTGTATATTTCCCCTCACCTTCCATTACCGTGAGTATTGTGAGAAATGAAAAAGAAACTGGAAAGTGTCATCAAATTTTGAAGGGTCGAAACCTATAAACAAACAGTAGAGCTTAATACCTTTTCAATTGCTCGAACTCCGCCCCAGCTGCTCTAAATGCCTTTTCTATGCTAGCTCTAAACGTAATAGGCTGTTACAACGATTTTGCTCCTCAAGAATGTGATGAGTTTTGGTCGAAAAATTCAAATTTTTGGTCAAAAAAACTTAATAGATTTCTCATAAAAAAGATATAAAACTTACAGAATTAATAATAATAATAAAAAAAAGTGTGAATTTTGGCTAATTAAAAAAAATAATTATAAGAATGAACCAACCAATTTTCCTTCGGTGTTCACAAATCAACTAATATCTTGCAATGCATTTTAATTATATATCTTAATGTTCAACGTATTTGGATATGTTTATGGATAATCCATCACCAATTGAATAGAATAATGAGTGATTTCAACGATGAATTTTCTTGTCACAAATCAATTTTTGGCGTGAGTCTTGATTGTTGTGGGTCCTTCTACATAGTGTGCTTATTTTCATTTTAGAATTGGCAAATTGACATAAATAGTCCCCACATTATGACCATTTGGCGACATTGGTCCCCGAATTAATTTTTTTTAGTGTCATTGGTCCCTGAATATGTTAAATTGTGTGGGATTGGTCATTCCATTAAAAAGTTGTATTCTATCGTTAATTAAAAAAAAGAAATGTCCAAGGGCATTTTAGTCATTTAACGATAACATTATATAAAAGAAACATATTATTGATGCAAATACATATTCATATAGTCATTTCTCTCATTTTCTTCACCGTACATATATACATATACATTGTTAATTTTTTTTTGGATAATATTATTATAAAATGACTATAATTTCCTTGGGCAATTTTTTTTTTTTTTTTGAAATTAATGGAACAATTTAACATAATTCAGGAACCAATATCACCATAAAAAATTAATTCAGGAACTCATACCATGGCCATAGTTTAGAAACTATTTATGCCAATTTGTCTTTTAGAATTCTACATACTTTCAGAAAAATATATTACTAAAAAAGTTTTCATATCTTCTTTTGTTAATTTATTAATATTTTATTAATAGAAAATTTATTTCAAAGTCTTTGGATATAATCTAAAATTAAGAATAAACCACGTTAAATTTTTTGTGTCAATGTTATTTTATTCGTATTATTTTTTGCTTGCTCAATGAGAAAGTGGTGACATACTTTGATTTTCTTCTTCTACGAAACTAACATCTGTATGACCAGATCAACTTTTTAACATAACAATATGTTTGCTATTGTTTTGTTATCACTTGGGCCCAAGGAAAAAAGGCTTTCTAAATGTAGGACTTTTTTTGGGACAGCCCCCTCTACTTGTTTTGATCTATTTGTATATGGGGCAAATGTAAGGCCTTGTGCCTATTACTTGGTATTATAAACAAAAAAAAAAAAAAAATCTTCCTCCTCTTATCTTGAAAAAAAAAAAAAGGAAATATTTTTTCATGTTTAGTTATTGGGCCTTTTAATATAGATATATATATAGAAAATTGGTGAATTTGCTATCCAATTTTTGGATCATTAGTGTAGTTGGTCTCTTTATTTTTTTACTTACTGAGTTCCTATATATAATAAGTTGGTGCATTTGGTTCTTTTCTTCACAAAATTGACTTGTCCAAACAAGAAATTTTGTGAAGAAAGGGATCAAATACACTAATTTATCATATATTGGCGATCGACTGAATAAAAAATAAAGAAAATAGACTAATCACACCAAAATCATGATTATTAGGGACCAAATTCACCAATTTTCCATATATATGTATATTGTTAGTGGGAAAGTAGTTAATTTAATCAATTCTAGGTTTGTTTTGAATCCAAAATATTCATCAGTTTGCAAAACTTCCCTCAACAACTATCATGTATGGCTTTTTTATTTTTAAAATTATGAAGCTTTTTTGTTGTTAACATGACTCAAACAGATGAACTTTCGTGGTTATAAGTAAATTCCTTACCACTGAAACAATCACTTAATTATTGTCTATGTTTTATTTATTATTATCATTTTGTTGTATTTTCCAAAATAAATAAAGGAGGTTCAATTTTGTCCTAGTTCACAATTTTTAAAATTGGATAATTAGTCAACTTAATCCCTTCATTTTTATTCTTTTGCTGAATCAAGTCCCTTGTATTATATTACAACCAAAAATGCTCCTTAACATACATTTTTTTTTTCTTTTTCACCAACATAATCCCTATTCTCATTTTTAGTATTCATTTTGAAGTTTAATTAATTCAGAATCAAGTTGTGTTAAACTATTTTTTGTGCAATTTATCCTAACACTTATTTTTTTCACTCATAAAATCCAAATTCACGATTATTTAAGAGAAACTAAATTCTTTCTCATTCTACCAACAGGTCGATGGTCCTAATTAGAAACGCTTCAGTCTTTTGTAAACTAAGTTTTTATTCATGGGATTTTTTTCTATGATCAATTCATATACAATTTGGGTAATTTCATGCCTGTATTTAAAGAAAGCTACTTGAATATTTTTATGGACTTAAACCAATTAAGCTGGCCACATCAACTCTGGAGTGGACAATGAAGTTTTTTTATCATGTATGCATTACACATGAAGGAGTTTACTGGCGCCAAACAGTTCTTGTGGAACTTGATGCTATGAAAAAATATAAGTTTATTGATAGTCGTCAAAATTAATCATCGTGGATCTATCGATACTCTCAACCATGCACCTTGACATTGGACAGACAATTTATTCAAATCATAAATCATTAATTGGACTTTAGCCTCATGTTCATCATTATTGCATAAGAGATTGGTTCACTACATGATTTGGTCAATCCATTACCAGTATGAATATTAAACTATATAATCAATTCCACTTCTTAACTTTCTCTGTGTTAACTGAATCACCGTTAATTTCCTCATCAAGTACACTATTTCTCTATCTTTTAATTTCTTTATCTCACTATAATTTTACTCTCAAATATTTTATTTTTCTGTCCTGTTTTGATCATGCAGTAGACTGAAAGGATTGTCATCAAGCAATTAAACATCGTGCATGCATGATGTAATTCAATTCACAATAAGCTTACTGCTTTTAAAGAAAACAATACTTACAAATTAATACTTCTTGCCCATGGCAAACAACCTGTTTCAGGCAAAATGTTTAAACTTAAACGGGTCTATTGAGTGTTTTAAGGCCTGTTTAGTCACATGGTGTGGTTATTTATAGATTATATATACGTGTTTACTTTCATTAAATGTATGCTTCAATCGCCAAACTCATTTCATTCTATATTCTCCTAGGATAATGCTGTGGTGCAAACCCATTTGTGGTACATTCCATGCAACTTTTAAATCAACCAATAGATAAAAGACAAATATATTAAATGTAACTTACAATACCAGGTAAACAGGTTAATGGGTGATGTGGCATCTCCTATGCTTGACACTTCAATAAATTTAATGACTTGTTACCTGGTCAACAGGTTACCAATAAATTTTGACCAATCTTAGTAATTTTTACTCCT
>JAXGGT010031581.1:0-13715 GCA_035583425.1 Marsdenia floribunda
ATCCAAAGTTTCGTTCATTGGCATAAAAAGACTTACAATAATGATTGATGAGCTTTTGTCTACCATTCTCCTCTTTTCTTTTCTTTTCTTTTTTTTTTTTTTCCTGTCTCAACACAAATCTATTCAGCCATGGATGGTTCTCTAGCAGACTTAACCACCAATGGCTCCAATTTCTCTGTTTTACCATTCTCCTTGGGAATGATGAGTCCATAACCACCAGCTTTACTTTTGAACACAATGTTAATCTCACCTAAAATCACATGCACAACGATCAGCAGAGCATGCAAAACTCACAAGTGTTATAATCCAAATCAATAAAGCAGCAACCTCACCAGTTTCTTCATTTCGAAAACCATAGAAGTCATGATCAACATTTTCCAGTTGTTCAATCACTTCGTTAACTGTTAATGGTGGCATGTCGAAGTATTTTGTGTGGACAATCTGGAGAATAGATTGAGTTAAAATGAGGAGAATCAAAAAGGGGAGGTAATGACTGTGGCTCTGGACATGTGCACTATCTACTTAAACAAAAGTCTGAAGTCATAGATGTTTCTATCAAATTTAAAAAGCAGTTGTTGAAAAAAACTTTGATATACAACCATCAAAACACTTTACTCTGGCAATGGCGGTGAATAGATTGCACTTGCGCATTTTCTCTCAACAAATGGTATTTCTCATCTCACTACACCACCTCACACACCTGAACACAATAGCTTTTCTGAACGTAGGCATCTTCATATTGTAGAAACTGGATTAGCAATATCTCTCATGCCTCTCTTCCCTTAAGATATTGGACTTACGCCTTCACCACAACAGTTTATTTAATGAATCACATGCCGGTACCAACACTAAACCTTTCCTCTCCATATGAAAAAATATTTACGGTAGCTCCCAATTACTCAAAACTCAAAATGTTTGGCTGTTTATGCTATCCCTGGCTTAGACCGTATACAACCATCAAACTAGAACCTCGATCCAAACCATGTGTCTTCCTTGGATATTCTTTAGCTTTGCACGCGTACTACTGCCTTGATCCATCCACTTCCAACATTTAGGTCTCTCGGCATGTTAAATTTGTTGAGTCTATTTTTTCCTTCAATCATCTCTCTGCAAAGTCTTCTTGTCCACAATCAGATTTCATTGCTACTTGGATTCCACCACTTCTTTGAATTCCCACCTCGTCGTTGGTACCACCACTCAATTCGTCGTCTACAGTGGACGCTCAACAACAATCCCCCAAAGACACTTCACTACCACCAGCCCTGCCCACATCTATTCCACCATCATCATGTGCACCTTCAAATGTCACACATTGCCAACAACCATCACCACAGATCAGCCTACCCGAGCCTCAACCACAACCCACCCACACTATGACTACTAGAACTAAAAACAATATTCGAAAATCCCTCACCAAAATGAATCTTCACACCCAATTAACCAAAGGTGATGATCATGAACCGGCCACCACATTGACCCAAGCTCTCAAAGATCATAAATAACACCAAGCCATGTCTGAAGAGTATGAAGCTTTAGTAAAGAATGGCACATGGGCTCTAGTCCCCCCGGATAGCAATCAAAATCTGGTTGGAGGTAAATGGATATTTAGAACTAAAAGCAAATCTTATAGTTCTGTTGCCCTGGAATAGATTACCAAGACACTTTCAGTCTAGTTGTGAAATCGACTATAGTCCAAATTGTTCTTAGTACACCAGTCAGTCAAGGTTGGTCCTTAAGGTAACTTGATGTAAATAATGCCTTTCTTCAAGGACATCTCTCAAAAAATATATACATGTCACAACCACCAGGATTTGTTGATAGAGACAATTCCTCATATGTTTGCAAACTCAACAAAGCAATCTATGGAGTCAAACAAGCACTTCGTGCATGGTAGCACGAGCTCAAAACATTCCTCCTCCAGTTTGGCTTTCAATAAATTCATATGTTGATATATCCCTCTTTGTCCTTCACGTTGATGGCCACACTATGTATCTCCTTGTTTATGTTGATGACTTAATTCTAACAGGAGAGAATGCTACCCAAGTCAATCAATTCATTGCCATTCTTGCTCAGTGATTTTCCATCAAAGACCTTGGGCTACTGACTTACTTTTTGGGCATAGAAGTTGTATCATACAAACATGGCTTGTTACTTTCACAACAGAGATATATTATGGTAGATCTCTTCACTCAAACCAAGATGCAAAACGCCAAGCCTGTTCTTACTCCCATACCAACCAGTCCAACACTTATGTTAACCTCCGGTTCTCCTCATCTTGATCCATCGGAGTATCTCTGAGTGGTTGGGATTCTCCGATATTTGTTAATAACAAGACCCGTGTTGTCAACAAACTCTCCCAATACATGTACTACCCAACAACTGAACATTGGTCCTTTGTCAAATGATTACTACGTTATCCTGTTGGCACTATTGATAATGGCCTACAACTTTACCATGACTCTACTCTCAGTTTGCATGCCTTCTCTAACACTTCTCTAGGTTTACAGGCCTTTTTCTGATGCTGATTAGGGAGGGGACAATGATACTTTTTGATCCACAGTGCTTATGTTGTATATCTTGTAAAAATCCCATTTTCTGGAGTTCTAAAAGGCAACAGACTGCTGCTAGATCCTCCACTAAGCCAGAGTATCATTCTTACAACTGCTAAACTTAATTTCATTTGTTATCTCTTGACTGATCTTGACATTTTGCTTACCTCCTGCCCTGTCATTTACTATGATAATATTGGAGCAATTCAGCTCTGTTCCAATCCAATTTTTCATTCCAGAATGAAGCATGTTGCAATTGATTTTCATTTTATCCAGGATCAAGTTCAAAATGGTGTTCTCCATGTCACTCATGTCTCTTCTGAAGATCAGTTTGCTAATGCTCTTACCAAGCCACTTCCACAACAATGTTTTCTTCAACTGAAACACAAGATTGGACTACTCTCCCGAGCTCCATCTTGAGGGGGCATAATAGTGATAATTAGTTGTTCTCAGTTTGAACTACTCCTTGATAGACTTAGTCTTCCACTTCAGTTTGAACTACTCCATGTATTTAGTTGTATTTAGCTGTAACCCATAGATGAAGGATTCAGTTTGTAACCTTCCTAGTTTGTATGATCTTCAACTATCCTCTGATGTATTTATATACGATAGTTCTGTCAATAAGAATGATTCAGCTTTACAATTCTGTCACTTTGCTCTTCCTAACATATCCAGTCGATCATGCTTGCCTTAGTGTTCTTTTCTCCATCGAATTATTTTAACTAGATTTTTTTTTTTTTTTTTTTTTTTTTGGGAAAACCTATACAGTTGTTAAACGCAAAAAGACATGATTTATAATTGAATTTGAAATAAGTTATTCATGATTTATCAATCTTTATAATTCTTTCTTCTAAGGGAAGTGAAGACGAAAATTAAGAGTTCTTCATTCAAAAATTTTTCATCTATTGACAGGGCAATATGTAAGCTCGTTAAAAACCCTTAATTAGGATTGACTCCTACAATGTTAATTGGTAAGAGTTTAGTTTAGTTAGGTTTGATCGAGTCATCTCATAATGCTAGATTACAGAACGTTGGTAAGGAAAATAGCTTAATTAGATATTGAAATTACACGTAAGAGATATAGTTGTCATCAACTATCTTATCTTTATCTCTATAGAAGGGAAGCAACAAGAAAATCAAGATCACTTTTTGAAGAGGAAAAAAAAAAAAATAGAAAACTTTTGATCTCTGAACTACACCGGAAAGGACTTGAGGGTTTTGGAGTATCATATCAAGATTAAACCTTCTAAGTATCAAAGCTTAGATTTGAAGACAGAGGTATTTTCTATTTCGATCTTAATCTAATATAAATGTATGGATATATAATTATAACAATGGGATAACTTATGCGTAAACAGAATTTTGAATTTGTTACATGAAAATTGTTCCTCTTTTTTTTTTTTCCTTTTTTAATAAAGGATGTGATCATATAAGTTGTCCACATGGTATAATTGTCATTGTTATTATTATCATGAAGATCAAACTCCATTCGACAGGGAAAGGAAATTAGTAATTTATGCTTCAGCAGATCATGATGCAGTGTCTTCACTCTTCACCCTTCAAGAAATGGATAATCAGTATAGCCAAGGACAGGATCAGATGTGTAAAATGTCTCCCTATCGTACTTGTTGAGAGGAGCATCTAACTCAAATCTCTTGGGCAAATCCGGATTTGCCAAGAATAATCTTCCATATGCAACAAGATCTGTATAATTTTCAGCCACAGCTCTGCTGCCATTATCTCTCCGGAAACCACCTGCAGAAATGAAGGTGCCTTTGAATGCTTCCCTCATGGCCACAAGACTATCAGGGGTGTCATCATCTTCTGAAGCCACCTTCATCCTTGGCTCAATCGCGTGCAAGTACTGAATCCCGTACTTGTTCAGTGCTTCAGCCATGAAAAGGCCTAAAGCCTTAGGATTTGAATCCACACTGTCCATGTAATCTGTCCATGGAGAAATTCTAAATCCAACTCTATCAGCTCCGATGGCATCACAAATGGCTTCAACTATTTCAAGAGCAAATCTGCAACGGTTCTCTAAAGATCCCCCATATTCATCTGTTCTGTCATTGACTTGATCTTTCAGAAACTGTTCTATCAGATAGCCGTTAGCTCCATGAATCTCAACCCCATCAAAGCCTACGAACAATGTAATAATTGTAATTTTATCACCATGTATATATATAGAGAGAGAGAGCTAAAATTGCATCTTATTATTAGGGGGATGCCTTCCCTAGAGAAAAACTATAAGTAGCAGAAATTTCAGCTAATTAAACCCGGAAAAGAAAGCATACCGGCTTCAATAGCATTTAGAGCTGCAACCTTAAAATCATTAACTATCTGAGGAATTTCGTCTGTCCTCAGGCGTCGTGGAGGTGAAAAGGCTGTGACATCTGTGCCATCATATAGAGGGATTAGACCCTTGTCTGTACAAGAGACCGGAGCCGCTCCTTTTGGCTGAAAACCTGTAAAGCAATATTGTCATCAGAATTCAGAAGAAGTGCTCTTATATATACATATGGAGAAGGTTTGCATGCAGGTGACATTGATCTCTTAAAATTTAAGAATGGGAATTAATTGAATACGTTACCATAATTTGAAACCCTTCCACAGTGCGCAAGCTGGCAAAAGAAGATGCCACCTTTGGCATGAACTCCATTTACAATGGGTTTCCAAGCTTCCACTTGTTCCTTGGACCATATGCCCGGTATTAATTCAAAACTTCAATCACAAGCATATGGAAAAATTCGACGACTTCAGCTATATATGTATATAATCACCAAGACATATGCAAATTGTAGGTTATGATGAGAATTGTTATTAGAGCTACGTAATGTACCCTCGTGCTGTCTCAGAAATTACTGTTGCTTCCGTGATGAGAAGACCACCCTTGGAGGCTCTCTGGGAGTAGTATAACGCAGCATGAGACTGTGGAACATTTCCATAAGATCTTTGCCTTGTCAGGGGTGCCAATACAATTCTGCAAGCAATTGGAAAAATATATATATACATATACAGTGCTTCAATTAAACTTATGAATCATTTCAAAAATTTAGATTCTTTCTGCAAAACGAAGATACAGAGATCACAACTACTGTGCTCAAACAAACATTCAAGATCTTATTCCAACTTCTTCATCAAAAACCCATACAGATTTTAACGAAAAGTCATTATTTTTTTTTTCAATATTCTCTCAATGTTGGAAAAAATTTGTGGGTTGATTCAATGAGAGTCGAGATTACCTGTGAGAGAGTTGGAAATTTCCCATTTTATACCGAGTGAGCAGAGGCAGTTGCTGCTCCTCCATGGTTTCTTGATTCTTTATGTGTTGCTGTCTGTATTACGTACTTGAGAATCAACCTATATATAATTGACTGTTGGAAAATCAAATTAGAGTGGATTATATATATATAGTATTTGCATGGTGAGCAGAGAAATTCATATTCAATTTTCTTCTTCATTTTCCTGCCTTTATTGATGAAAATAAATAAATAAATAAATAAAATCTTTGATACGTACCGCCAGTTTTGATTTTTCTTTGTCCCGATTCATTCAATAAAGGAGGATTGTCGGTTTAATCACTTCATAACTTTTATTATTCAATTAGTTATATTTTTTTCAAGTAAATTAATTTTTTTTATCTTAAATTGATTGTTTTGATCAATAATTAACTCATTTTCGTCAAAATTGTTGCATGTATCATACCCAAACATTAAAAAGAAGTAATGTTCGAACCCTTAACCTTGGTAAGCCATGAGGTAAGGGAGAAACTCCTACACCAACAGGCCAAGGAGAAGAACTTTATCCCTTTAAATTTAATTATCTTAAAATAGACAAAATTAAAATAAAATAATTATTTTATACTTTAATAATTATGCATTCAGTGCTTGTTAAAATTTTGATTAAAATTGAATAAAAAATAATAATTAATTATTGACCAAAATCATCTATTTGAACAATCGAAATTAAATCCAACCAAATAATTGAAAATTATTAAGAAATTATCCTTCAATATTTTAATATTTTATTAGTAAAGCTTTTCAAAAATTTATTCATCAAAATATATATATATATATATATATATATATATATGTGTGTGTGTGTGTGTGTGTGTGTGTGTATTCAAAGATTCTAGTTTTGGAAGTCAAAATTGGACGAAAAGTGCAGTAATATGCAACTTGGACTTAGAATTCGAATTTATTCAATTAAAAATATCACTAAAACTTTTATATTAGAATTATTTTTCAATCCCATCTTATTATTATTATATATATATATATATATATGGAAGGACAAGAGAATATGGCTGGGGACATATACATTGTTTTTGATTGGTTAAAAGACTGGTGATGCAGTTTTGAATTTGAAACTTAAATTTCATCAATAATTCTCAAGTGAGTCAATAATTTTACAGAAAATTGGTGAATTTAATTCTAAATGTTTTTTATTTTGGTGTTATTGGTCTTTTTTTTTTTATTTTTTATTTAATAGGTTCTCAATGTATAATAAGTTAGAACATTTAGTTCTTTTTTCACAAAATTTACTACTTGGAAAAGTTTAAATTCTGTGAAGTAAATGACAAAGTATACCAACTTACTATATATTGGGACCTACTAAATAAAAAATAAAGAAAATTGACCAACCACACTAATAATCGAAAAATTGAGGACCAAATTTACTAAGTTTTTTTTCATATTCAATAACTATTTTTGACTAGTCAAGAATGTAGAACTCAATTGATAACCTCACTTATGATTCGAGAAATCATAAGTTCGAGACACGATAGAGACAAAAATATCTCAAATTTTCAAAAAAAAAAAACTATTTTCAACTGATCTATTCACAAGATTGTTAGTAATCAAGAATTCAGATATTTTGTCAAATATTGTCAATTTACTATTCGCAGCACTAAGATAATTCAGTAATTTACTTATATAAATTAAATTGTAACTTAAATTTCCTAATTCAATATGACTTTTCTTATTTACATATTTTCATAATTTACTAATATAAATTTCCTTATTTATATATCTACTTAACCTATCAAGTTAAACGTCATCACAAATGACCCATGCCGAATTTCAATATGTGCCCAATCTTAAAATCCCCAATAAGTCAGATAAAATTTTCCGATTTACCCAAAAAAAAATATATATATATATATATATATTCAAACAAAGTATTGTGAAATATTCACCTTTTTGTAGTCGAAAACAAAGCATTACCAGTTGCTGAAAGAAACTTCTTATCTTTCTACTAATTTGCATACTCAACTAAAATAAGTGTTTTTTTTTTTTGAATATATATGTGTTGTAAATTTATTAAAATATATAAGTATTAATATAATATATAGAATAATAGTATTAATAATATAAGTAATAAAATTTAGTAAATAAATATAAGAAAGCAAATATGTTATTCGAACACTAAATATTATTCTCTTTCTCTTTCTCTTTCTCTTTCTCTTCTTCCCGTAACTCTTCTTTTTCACTTCACTTTTTACACCTTGTATTTCTTCTCTTTTCACACATATCAAATACACTTATGAGAGCTCTATATATAGAGCTTGGAGGTGTAAATGCTACAAGAAAATATAGGGGAGGGATGAGATAACTTCATCTCTATTCAATGAAGAATATTGAATAAGCATTCATGAATGTAAAACTCCTTATTTAATCTTAGAGTAGGAAGTTACAATTGGATATCCACATATATACATATGATATATATATATATATATATATATATATATATATATTTTATACCACTCCCCCTTGGACGTCTATTACATAAAGAATATGTTTCATTAAAACCTTACTAGATAAAAACCCAGTGGGAAAAAAATCTAGTGAAGGAAAAAGAGTACACTATTCTTTATGTCAAATATTACTCCCCCTGTTGAGAACATGTTTTTAAATCTTTGAACCGACGCATGCCAATCTTGTTTACTAACTTTTCAAATGTTGCAGTCGGTTAAGTCTTGGTGAACAAATCTGCCAGATTATCGAATGATCGAATTTGTCGTACATCAATTTCATCTCTCTTCTGGAGTTCATGAGTAAAGAAAAATTTCCGCGAAATGTGCTTTGTTCTATCACCTTTAATATATCCCCCTTTCAATTGAGTTATACAAGCTGCATTATCTTCATATAGAGTAGTAGGAATTTCTTTCTCAAGTGCTAAACCACAATTTTCTCGGATTTAATGAATCATTAATCTCAACCACACAAATTCTCGGCTTGCTTCATGGATTGCTATAATTTCAGCATGGTTAGAAGAAGTGGCTACTATAGATTGTTTTGTAGAGCGCCATGATACAGCAGTACCGCCACATGTAAATAGATAACCAGTTTGAGAACGTGCCATATGTGGATCAGATAAATAACCTACATCTGCATAACCAATTAACATAGGACTAGTTTTGTTTGAATAAAATAATCCGAGATCAATTGTCCCTTGGAGATATCTAAGAATATGTTTAATGTCATTCCAATGCCTTCGAGTCGGACAAGAACTAAATCATGACAATAAATTCACAGAAAATGCTATATCAGGTCGTGTGTTATTAGCAAGATACATCAGTGCACCAAATGGCACTAAGATATGGTACTTCTGGACCAAGTAGTTCTTCATCATCTTCCCGAGGTCGGAAAGGACCTTTATTCACGTCTAATGATCGAACAACCATTGGAATGCTCAAGGGATGTGCTTTGTCCATGTAAAATCTTTTCAAAACTTTTGTTGTATATGTTGATTGATGAATAAAAATTCCATGTTCAGCATGGTCAATTTGTAAACCAAGGCAAAACTTTGTTCTACCAAAATCTTTAACTTCAAACGCTTGTTTCAAACAATGTTTTGCCTTGGAGCTCTTTTGGAGTTCCAATAAGATTAATATCATCAACATATATTGCAAGTATCACAAATCTAAATTTAGATTTCTTAATGAAAACACATGGACATATTAGGTTATTTTTATACCCAATATTTAATAAGTATTCAATGAGACGATTATACCACATGCGTCCAGACTGCTTCAAGCCATACAATGATTTTTATAATTTAATGGAATAATTTCCACGACAGCTAGAATTATATGCTTCAGGCATATTAAATCCTTCTGGGATTTTCATATAAGTAAGCAGTAACTACATCCATAAGACACATGTCAACCTCTTCACGTATTGCCAGACTCACAAGGTATTTAAATGTAATTGCATCAATTACAAGTGAATATGTTTCATCATAATCAATACCTGGCTTTTGAGAAAACTTTGTGCGACAAGTCGTGCTTTATATCTTACGATTTCATTATTTTCATTTCTCTTTCGCACAAATACCCAATTGTAACCAATTGGTTTTACACCTTCTGGTGTTCGGACTACATGTCCAAAAATCTCATGTTTTGTGAGTGAATTTAATTCTGATTGAATCGCATCTTTCCATTTTAACCAATCTTTTCTATGTCTGCATTCATCAACTGATGTTGGTTCAAGATCATCTTCATTTTGTAAAATATCAAGGGTTACCTTATATGAAAAAACATTATCAATAATAGTTTTTTGCCCGATTCCAACTTTTTCCGAAAGTGGTGTAATTTATAGATATTCCAGTGTTATTTTCACTAATTTCAGAAGTAGGGATCTTATCATCAGTTGTCTCTTGGTCATTTTCATCATGACCATTTAATCCTCTTTTCTTTCGAGGATTTTTATCTTTAGAATCAAGAGGTCGACCACGCTTCTAGCGTGCCTTTGATTCAACAGCTATAGGTATAACATTTTGTCCTGCTGGGACTTCTATCCGTATAGGAGCATCTATAGCTGGAATGTGTGATTTGGTTACTCTTGCAGGGTTTGCAAAAGCATCTGGCAATTGATTTGCAATTCTTTGCAAATGAATTATCTTCTGAACTCCCAGTTCACTCGCGCTAGTACGCGAATCTAGATAATTTAATGATGTCATCCATATTAGCTCTTTATTGTATTGTTTATTCTCCCCCTAATTTAGGAAACAGAGATTCATCAAAATGACAATCAACAAATCTTGTTGTAAATACATCACCTGTTTTTGGTTCAATATATTTGATTATAGAGGGAGAATTATATCCAACATATATCCCCAATCTTCTTTGAGGACCCATTTTAGTACGCACTGCTGGTGCTATTGGAACATACACTGCATATCCAAATATTCTCAAATGAGCAATATCTGGTTCTAAACCAAAAGCCAATTGTAAGGGAGAATATTTATGATAACTTGTTGGCCTTATACGCACAAGTGTTGCAACATGCAAAATAGCATGACCCCAAGCACATGTGGGGAGATTTGTTCTTATTAATAATGGTCTAGCAATTAGCTGCAGTCTTTTAATAAATGATTTAGCTAAACCATTCTGAGTATGAACATGAGCTGCAGGATGTTCAACAGTAATGCCAATAGACATACAATAAGCATCAAATGCTTGGGAAGAATACTCAACAGCTTTATCCAAACGGATTCTTTTAATATGGTGATCTGGAAATTGCTCTCTTAAGTGAATAAGTTGGGCTAATAACCTCGCAAATGCCAGGTTGCGGGTTGATAATAAACATACATGCAACCATCTAGTCGATGCATCAATTAAAACCATAAAATATCTGAATGGCCCACAAGGTAGATGAATAGATCCACATATATCACCATGAATCCGATCAAGAAAAGCTGGAGATTCAATTCCCACTTAATGTAGGGGAAGGTTTAATAACCAATTTCCCTTGATAACATGCAACACATGAAAGTTTATCTGAAGTCAAAACTTTTGTATTCTTTAAAGTATGACCGTGCGTATTTTCAATAATTCTTCTCATCATACTTGATCCTGGATGACCCAATCGGTCATGCCAAATTGTAAATGTAGTTGGATCTATAAACTTCTGGTTTACTAAATGATGCACTTAAGGTGCACAAATGTTTGCATAATATAGGCCAGATGAGAGAGATGGTAGTTTCTCTAGCAATAATTTCTTACCCGAGGTATTCTGAGTAATACAGAGATACTCAGAATTATTCTCCTCCAATGTTTCAATATGATATCTATTTTTTCGAATATCTTTAAAGCTCAATAAATTTCTTCGGAAAATTGAGGAAAATAATGCTTTGTATATAACAATTGTTGTTCCTCCGGGTAATAATATATTAGCTCTTCCGGAGCCTTCAATTAATTTTGCACTTATTGTATTAACATTTGTTTCTCCCATATTAAGATGAGAAAAATATTTCTTACTTTTAAGTATGGTTGCGTAGTTTCACTATCAATGAGGCATATATCCTCAATGATATTCTCATTAAATGAAACAATAGCCATCTGAATAAAACAAAAAGATTATATATAAACTTAAATAAAATAATAAAATTATACATTAAATAAAGATAAAATAATAAATATAATTAAAATAGATAAAACATTTAATAAATGTATAAAATAAAGTATTATTTATATTAGATATTATTATCACTAGAAATAATCAATTTCTTCCTTCGGAATGTTCAAAGAAATCAGTCACATCTAAATGAGTTATATTGACATTAACATCTTCAGGATGTATGTCATTACCAACTCCATCATCATCATCATTTTGAGATGAACTTTGTGAAATAAAATTTGTCTCAGTATGTTTATTTGTCTTTTCAATCAATGATTGGTAAAGATCAACAAGGTGTTTTGCCGTACGACAGATACGAGACCAATGACCTTTCATATCACATCGACAATATTTCTCCTCAAATTTCGTAGGAATAACATGCTTTCCTTTTTCTTTATTTTTTCTTAAATTCTGGCGGTCACCATCATTTCTCATGCCGAATGATTTTCGTGGACCATTGCGATTATAAGGAATATTCCTATTATGCCCATGGTCTTGACTACGACCGCAACCACGACCTCTTCTGGTGCCAGAATTATTAGTTCTAATAGCATTTACTTCTGGAAATGGTGTAGAACCTGTTGGTCGAGTTTCATGATTTTTCATTAACAATTCATTATTTTGTTCAGCCACAAGAAGGCAAGATATTAACTCAGAATATTTCTTAAAGCCTTTTTCTTGATATTGTTGTTGCAGGAGAATATTCGAGGCATGAAAAGTAGAGAATGTTTTCTCTAATATATCTGCATCAGTGATCTTTTCTTCGCATAATTTTAATTGAGAAATAATTTTAAACATAGCGGAATTATATTCACTAACACATTTAAAATCTTACAACCTCAGGTGCATCCAATCATATCGTGCTTTTGGCAGGACGACCATCTTCTGATGGTCATACCTTCTTTTAAATTATTCCACAACATAAGTGGATCTTTTATAGTAAGATACTCTTCTTTTAGATCCTCATGAAGGTGATGTCGGAGAAAAATCATGGTTTTAGCTCGTTCTTGTGATGGGGATGTATTATTCTCCACAATGGTGTTTGTCAGACCCATTGCAGCTAGTATTTCAGCATCTAATATCCAAGACAAATAATTTTTTCCAGTGATATCAAAAGCAATAAATTCAAGTTTGGTAAAATTAGTCATACTAGTATAAATTTAAATAGAAAGAAGCTACCTGTCTAGACTTTATATTATTACCTTGGAAATTGAAACTCAATTGATAAAGTCTCGTGCTGATAACGTGTTGTAAATTTATTAAAATATATAAGTATTAATATAATATATTGAATAATAGTAATAATAATATAAGTAATAAAACTTAGTAAATAAATTAAAGAAAGCAAATATGTTATTAGAACACTAAATAACTCTTTCTCTTTCTCTTCTCTTCTTCCCGTAACTCTTCTTTTTTACTTCACTTTTTACACCTTGTATTTTTTTCTCTTTTCACACATATCAAATACACTTATGAGAACTCTATATATAGAGCTTGGAGGTGTAAATACTACAAGAAAAGATAGGGGAAAGATGAAATAACTTTATCTCTATTCAATGAAGAATATTGAATAAGCATTCATGAATATAAAACACATTTAATCTTAGAGTAGGAAGTTACAATTGGATATCCACATATATACGTATAATATATATATATATTTTATAAATCCCTTATTTTGTATATCCATTGATATTCCATGTAATTAAACCTCCACTACTCTATGTAATATTAACCCTCATGTAACCCCCTATTCATGTAG
>JAXGGT010031592.1:0-13715 GCA_035583425.1 Marsdenia floribunda
TGCTATACATGATAGGTATACTTGCCTTTAGTGTGATTTAAGTGACAAACTCTAATAGTGATTCATTTTATATTGATTAAATCTTGTTAAATCATGTATATATCCATCACACATCAGACCACTAATGGAGTACCTCTTGTAGAAACTCTCCGTGAATCCTAGAGTTGAGAGATGTTGATTTGGGGGCCAGAAGCCCTTAGGGACAGCATAATTGTAGAAAGCAGCAGGCTGGTTGTTGGGGAGAGGGTTCAAATGTCCCTACCTTGTCTACTAGGACCCCTTCCTTGCCTCATGGATAGACTTGAGAGACATCCCTGTGAAAAGAAGAAGAAAAGACAAGGTCAATAAACCAAAGTCTGGAACGTTAAAGTAAACCTTCTACTTTTAAAGTACCCTGGGGTAGCACTTCAGAGTATCTAATAAGGATATTCTTCAATATCGTCTATCCCCAAGAGCTTTCTCCTCTCCTTCGACCTTCCAATCCTAACCTAAATCAAGCTTTCCTCATCTAGTAAGGACTAAGTGGAGTACACTTTCTTTTGCTTCCTAGGTTCGGAGCCCAACTCCCCCTCCACGACCTCCATAAATTTCTTCTCGGAGTCTGTATGGTGAGGGAATGTCCCTGGACAGCACCAAGCCTTAACCCTAAATAGGTTCTTGTTTGGAAAAAAGGGAAAGCCACAGATGCTCTTTACCATCACCCACCTTATCTCTCTAGTCGACCTTGGATGTGGGGAATCAAAGAGTAGGACCTTTGTTTGGGAGCAAGATCACGTTATCTACTTTCTTCATCGGTTAGAAAAACATGGAGAACAGGAATTTAGTAGGCTCCACTCTGATCTAGCGACAAGGTGTAGCAAAGCAGAATATGGTCCTAATGGTGTTAGGGTGAAGGCGTGCATGTTGGACTTGCAGGAGAAGGAGGATGTCAACCAAAAACAAATCTATGAGAAGTCGGAGCTTGAACTTGAAGTGTTGAAGGGGAATTGCCACCCACTTCAAAGACATGGTGTGATAGTAGTCAAAGTGGAAAACTTGAAACCTAGTGAACTCCACCTATAGGTGAATTTGACCCAAGCCAAATCCTACGAAGTCAGTAAACTAGGGAATAAAGCGTAAAGGGGGACTTGTGGCTCCTCTTCCTCTTCTTCTCCTTCCTCATCCTCTTCCATCACCACCACTTCACCACCAACAGCTTAGGGGTCTTGTAGCACCACTTGGCCTCCTTCAACATCATCCCCTTCAACCTTAGGGGCCTCTACTGAACTGGTCCGCTCAGAATCTTCACCGCTCTTGACAACCTCCTCAACAATATCTCTAACCTTGGATGTCTCACCAACTCCCTCTTCGACCATTTCCAAGAGTTCATCATCAATACCAAACTCTTCACTACGGAGAGTAATTCTGACCATCTTGTTCAAGCTGAAACTACTAAGCTTAGTCCTAAATTTGGATTAGAAGGATGGCAATATTACTAATAACAGCACAACGGGGTCTTAGGTTCTCGACCTTTACAATACCCCATAAATACACCCCAACCATGGTCAAAAAAAAAAAAAATGAAGAGAAAAAGAAAATAGGTGAAAGAAAAGACTAACAATGCAAAAGTGACCTGAGAAGACGAAAGCGTTGATAAGCAGAGTAGATGGACTACTTCAATGACAATTTCGGAAGCCCAACAAAACAAAAACTACCGGAGGGGTGGAAAGACTAAAGAAAGTGGGCTCAGTTTTGCTTTTGTTGTTTCTCTTTTAGTTGTAGAGAGGGTTTTTGCTTTCAGAATGAGAAGATGAAGGTAAAAAATGAATGAAGAATAAGTTTTCGAATAAAAGGGGGGAATGAATGAGAAATCTGACAATAATTGCGCACGTGACATGACACAATTAGTGCTGCGCAAAACAAGGAGGCGCGGTTATCAAACAACGACCATTAATGATGGTAGTTACCTAATTAGATATGAAGAGTTCCTAATGACGTTTCAAAATGAGGCCACTGAAGGAACTAAAGATGAAGTTTTTGTAATGTTTGCCACTTTGGCAAGCGTGGCCACCCGTCGAGCCCACCTTGACCACCTGGTAGTTCGCGTGGGCTCACCTCACTCCAAAACATGTCACCACAAGCGGACTATGCTGTGATTGATTCCACTTTAAAAATCCCTCTCTATCCATTGTACTGGACATCAGCTTTCTGCCTCATGCGGCGCATGAGCGTACCTGCAGAATAGGTGTCACTCTTTCGATTGGTCACACGATCCCATAAATAATGGTAACTTCCAAATGAGTAAGGATTCAAAACCTTTATTCTTTGAGATCTAAATATTCTTGATACGATGGTATCTTTGAAATCTTTACTGACTTTACTATCGGAGGCAAGGTTCAAAGACTAGGCCAAAACTGAGATGACTCGCCCGATTTGTCTCCGGATCGAGGGGAGCCGTCCTGTAAACGGCATAATAATAAAAAAAATATCAGTGGTGACTCAGATAATATGTTGTTTCATCTGATATCAAAGAGTGTATCGGTTAGATTAGGATGAATACTTGGTGGAAAAAAAGGAACACAAAGCTAAAGATTTATATTTTGTTTTGCACAATACACTAGAGAACAAAGTCGGAAAGGCTACAAAATGATAAAATATCTCCATAAATCATACAAGAGCAAAGAGCAAGAAGAAGAAGGTATCATTAAATTTTGTCCTCCATAAAAAACCGGGTTATCTGAGAGCATAAAAAATAAAGAATTAGAGAGCAACAATTTCAACAAATACTGTGCAAAAATTTCATCCCAATCAAACATACAAAATTGAAAAAAATAAATTGGAGAAGGGATATATATGGAAAAACAGAAGAAATAAGACAGTAACTATAAAATTTTTTTAAAAAAAATTTAGAAGGCTGAAAAAAGCTAAATACCACTCAAATATGTCTTTGAAAATTATACACAATTTTACCTATAAATTGCCTTACCCATCCACAATTCACATACCAGCGATTCTCGAATTCTTCATTATTTATTCTTCTTGTTGTTAGGTGAATACAAAAAAAAAAAAAAAAAAGAACAGAGTAGAGAGGAGATTACGATAATATTGGTTCATATCGGCTAATTCATGCGATATCAAAGAGCGTATCGGTCAGATCAGGATGAATACTTGGTGGAAAAAGGAACACAAAGCTAAAGATTTATATTTTGTTTTGCACAATACACTAGAGAGTAAAGCCGGAAAGGCTACAAACTGATAAAATATCTCCATAAATCATATAAGAGCAAAAAGCAAGAAGAAGAAGAAGGTATCATTAAATTTTGTCCTCCATAAAAAACTGGGTTATTTGAAAGCATAAAAAAATAAAGAATAAGAGAGCAACAATTTCAACAAACACTGTGCAAAAATTTCATCCCAATCAGACATGCAAAATTGAAAAAAAAAAAAAATTCTGAGAAGGCTGAAAAAAGTTGAATACCACTAAAATACGTCTTTGCAAAATTATACACAATTTTACCTGTAAATTGCTTGCCCATCCACAATTCACATACCAACGATTCTCGAATTCTTCATTCTTTATTATTTTTGTTGTTAGGTGAATACAAAAAAGAAAAAAAAAAAAAGAAAACAGAGTAGAGAGGAGAAACGAAACAGAGAAGGAAAGGAAAGAATAGAGGAGAAGAAGGAAAGGAAAGAGCAGTGGAGAAGGAGGAAGGGAAAGAACAAAGAGATTCAAAGGAAAGGACTCGTCATAGGAAAGCAAATAAGAAAAAAAACAAAAAAGAGAGAATGAGAAAAGGTGAGGTTTTGGTATAATACACATGTTTAGATACTAAACACATGAAATAATTATGATTTAATTTTTTTTTATAAGCATTATCTCTATAATTATATATATTTTTTAGTAAAAATATATCTATATTATATATTATACTATATCATAATATAACTATGTCTATATATATAATATACATAATATATTATTAATTATGTATACTTATTTATATATTATATTTACAAAATTAGGTTGTGCTTTACATTACTGAAGGAACTTCAGAGTAGTTATCTGAAGAAGATTAGAGTTGAAATGCTCGGTAAAAGGCTCGTGGTATGACCTGATGGTGCTAAGGTCAAAGCAATAAACAAGCACGGAAGTGAAGTGGACCTTATTCTTACTAGCTTAGAATCATTTGGCTTAACAGTGTTCCAATGAAAGAAATTCGAAAGAGACAACAAATGTTAAGAATGTTTACTCCATCTATCATGAAATCTCAAATACGCTATTTAGATTGTCAAAAAGAGTTATCTAAATTTTGATATGTTAATTTTGATAATTGTGTGGAATATTTAGATCGTTGAAACTATGTATCTATCCTAGAAGTTGAACTTCGATGATGGAAAGAATATGTTGAAATTACTAAGACTCATTATATGTGTTAAAATAGCTATATTGTACATCATTGAATAAAATATATTTATATTTATATGTTATTATATACATATTATAATATATTTATAATATATTTATATCAATATAAATACAATATACATAATATATTATTAATTATATATACTTATTATATATATATATATTATATTATATTATATTATACATTTATATGTAATTATATACATATTATAATATATTTATATTTATTAATTTGAAAGCTTAACTCTTGAGTTTAACTCTTGATATTTTATTAAACTTCGCTCTTATGTGTATTGTTCAGATGAAAGAAATTCGAAGAAGATAAAAGTTTTTAAAAGCTATTTTTCCATCAATAATGAAATCTCAACTCCGATATTTAGATTGCAAAAAAGAAATATATAAATTTCGTTATGTTGAATTTGAGAATTGTGTTGAATACCTAGACCTTATTGCCTGTGTATCCGATCTAAATATGGAATTACGATGGTTTAAGGATAATAAAATTGGAGATTATTAACACCCATTATATATGTTAAGCAGATGTATATCTTATATAAATAATGATAATAAAATTCTCTTTAGAGAATATGTTGAGATCAATAAGACTAATTATATGTGCTAAAGAATTTATGTATACTATATTTCATAAAAACATAATAAAATTATCTTTTATATGCTCATTAAGTATTATTTTAATTATTTTTACATATCGCATACATATTTCATATGATCGGTTAAATCGCCTCATTTTATTTTTGCTTTCATATTTACAAATGGTTGGTTAAACTGCATTATTTAATTCTTGCTTTCATATTTATATACGGTCAGTTAAACCGACTCATTTAATTCTTGCTTTCATATTTACATATGGTCGGCTAAGTCACCTCTGTCAATTTGCTTTATATTTACTTTCACCTTATTTATTTATTGGGCAAACTATCGTAGTTGTCCCTGAACTTTCCCCAATTTCAGGTTTTGCCCCTAAACTAAAAAACGTTCATAAGTCGCCCTTCAACTTTTAAAATGTTCCACAAACTGCCCTTCTGTCAGTTTTCACTGTCAACATTTAAAAATTCCGTTAACTCGCAATATTTTGACTTTTTCCTTACTAAAACTCATGGACATTTTCGTCCATCCATCTACAAGTCTTTTGAAGACAGTCAACGGTTACTTCCTTACACTTTTCACTTGCATTTTTTTTGAGAAACTGTTCCTCCCTCGATTGTCTTCTTCCATTGTCGGATGTAAAAATCAACCGAAGCAGCTTGAAAAAAACCCAAAAATTTTTTGAAGCATTTTGAAAACGAGTTAGTTGTGAGTAGTCGCAGTGTGGAGCAATTTAAGTGACGACCTGAAAATTTTTGAAAACCCCCATCCTATTGGACTTGGAGGACCTTCAATACTTCTTCGATGGCGCGAAGATTTAATGAGTGGAAAATCAGGAACAGTGTACACAACCACATTGACCCGTATTCTCTCTATGGAAAAGAGGCTGGCTCTTCTTCGTATTTTACATAGAGTATTTTTTTTTTTCGTTTTTATTTTTCTCGTATGCTCACAGAAAGGTGCTGCTTCATGTGTGTGGTTTAAAGATGGTTTTTTTTTTCCCATTTTTTTGTTGCTTCCATGTTTGTGGTTAATTATTATTATAAAATAAGTGTTTAAAAATGATAATAGTGTATTTGTCATCAAAATGCAGATTCTGAGGATAATTATTTTTCAATTAAACTGTATTTTGGAGGTGAGTTTTGGGAGGAAAAGAGATATAGACACTACAAGGATGGGAGATAGAAATATGTTGATTATTGTGTGAAGGATAAAATAAGCATCTTGGGGATTAATTTAATGTTCCAAAAGATGGGGTTAGGAACAAAACCAATGGTATATTGTTATCTAGAACCAATAGGGGACTTTAGAACTGGCTTGAAGATGATTACAACTGATAGGGATATATTAGCAATGTGTGAATGGGTGCCAAGATTTAAAGTGATTGAGTTGTATGCAAAAGTAAGGGAAAGGAAAGATATACTTAAATTTTTGAAAAAGCAACCTGAGTTTCAAAAAATTGAGATTAAAAGTTCTGTTGTCATTGAAGAAATAGAGGAAGAAACAAGACCTAAGCACACTATTAAGAAAGTGTCCAAACTTAGGAGGAAAATTAGTAAACAAAAACCTTTATTGTTGGGGGTGGCATGGATCAACTGAGACTGAAAAGGAGGCTGGAATTGTTGTTCCTAAGGTAGTACAAACACAAAGAACAGAAACAGAGAAGGTTGTGCCTGAGAGTGAACCCATTGTGCTTGTGCCTCAAACTGAGCCCATTGTGCTTGTGCCTTAAACTGAACCCATTGTGCTTGTGCCTCAAACTGAACCTACTATGCTTGTGCCTGTTGCTGAACCTAATATTATGCCTAAAGTAGCACAATCAGAGAAGGTTGTTGAGCCTGAAATAGTGCAAACCTATGATGGTCAGAATGTCAAAAAAAAAAACCTGGTGATAATGATGATATAGACTGGCAGGCAGTTCTGGAAGAGGCTGACAGAATAGAGGACATGATTGAAGAAAGTATCGCTCAAGTTGATGAAAATCAACCAAGACATGTTAGGCAAGAGAGTGAATTAGGAGTTGAACTTGGAGTTGATGAAGAAACTATTACTCAAGTTCAAGAGAGTCAACCACAAAAGTGCCAAGGGAAAATGAAACTGACATGCCAAGGGATATAGACAATGAAGTGCCAATGCAAACTGAAACTGAGAGGGTAAGAGTGAATCCAGTAGAAATGGCAGATGTTAAGCATGAAGTGGCAAGAGAAAATGAACCAGATTTGGAGCAACCTAAACCTGCTTTGGAACAGCAAGGGGCTGATGAAGATGATGAGGAACAGGAACATTTCACAGATGATGATGCATATTTGTCAAGATGATGGCCTGTTTGATACCAATACTGAGCACCATACAAGACAACAAACAGTGCAAGGAGAGCAGGGAGAGGGTAGTAGAGGTGGTGGACATGAGGTGAGGGATGATGACATGGTGGATAATTTGAATAGTGGAAATGAAGGGTCAAGTGGTGAAGATGATGAATTTAGAGGTAGTTATTCATACTTTAACTGCAACAGAGGTTTGGAAAAGCCTCATTTTGAGTTGGGTATGAGATTTGCTAGGGGTAATGAGTTTAAAAGGGCAGTAAAAGATAAATGTATACTTGAGGGGAAAGTTTGTACTTTCAAGCCAACTGAACTAGCAAGGGTTAGAGCCAAATGCAACACAAAAGGGTCAAGTGGTTTGTGTTTGCATCCATAGAAGGAGCAACACAGTCTAAGGACTTGGTGGTTAAGTCCATGAATCTAAACCACAACAACTGCAACCATCAATGGAAAAACAAATTGATCACAGCTAAATGGGTTGCTAATAGGTACCTTGAAAGGTTAAAGGTAAACCCAAAGATGCCCGCATCAGCAATTAGACAAAACATTGATGCAGATTTCAAGGCAGAGGTGTCCAAGACTATAGCATATAATGCAAGACAAATGGCACTTAGAATGATAATTGGAGACATGCAGAGCAGTACAAACACTTGTGGGAGGGCAGAGTTGATGAGGACTCATCCTCATTCAACTATTGAGATACAACACGAGGATTTTAGGGAGGAAGGAAGACAACCAAGGTTTAAGAGAATGTATATGTGTTTAGGACCTTTGAAAAGGGGTTTTTTAGATCATTGTAGACCACTTATAGGTGTTGATGGGTGCCATGTAAAAGGTACTTACTGTGGACAGTTATTAGCTGTAATTGGATCTGATGGGAATAATGGGTGGTGGCTAATTGCTTGGGCAGTTGTTGAGAAGGAGGCAACTGAGCAATGGAGTTGGTTTTTTACGTTACTTGCTTCGAACGTAGATATTGTAGGACATCAAGGATTTGGCTACACCTTCATATCTGACAGACAAAAGGTACGTGTAATATAATAATTTTATGTTCATATTAAGTTTAGTTTTTTTTGCTTCTCTAATAAGTTATCTTGATAATTTCAGGGACTTGATGCTGCATTGTCAGAGGTGCTACCCATGGCAGACCATAGATACTGTGTGTAGCACATGTATAGCAACTTTAAGAAGTTGCATAGGGGTAAGGTGTTGAAGGATATGATGTGGAAAATAGCAGGCAGTACAACCAAGGCCTTATATGAGAAGTATTTGAAAGAGTTGGAGGACTATGACAAAGATGCTTGGACCTGGGTTGTGAATGGTCCAAAATCAGATCATTGGGTAAGGGCTTTTTTCCCACATTATGCTAAGTCAGATATGCTATGTAACAATTTGTGTGAGTCTTTTAATTCACACATTCTAGAGGCAAGAAGTAAACCAATTTTAAGTTTGATGGAGGGCATTAGAATTGGGTTGATGGAAAGAATTGTGAATAGGAGAAACAAAATGAGGAAAGAATCTAGAAATGTATGTTGCCCTATGATTAGGATGAAAGTTGAGGAAGCTGTGATGTTGTCAGGGGCATGGAAACCAATCTGGAATGGCAGGCAGGATATCAAGTAATGGGACCACGACATCAATAGTTTGTCGTTGATTTAAGGAAGAATACTTGTAGTTGTGAGGCATGGTCATTGACTGGAATTCCTTGTGTGCACTCAATTGCAGCCTTACACAAAAAATGTTTAGATCCGCATGACCATGGACACCCCTATTACAAGATTGAGAAGTATGTGCAGCTTTACGACAATTTTTTGATACCAATTAATGGAAGAGATATGTAGCCTAGGTCAGATGGTGTGGTTCTTGACCCTCCAAGATCTTTTGTCCAACCTACGAGGCCAAGAAAGGCAAGAAAGAGATAGCCTGATGAAAATGCAGAGGGAAGAAGATGAATAAGAAGAAGAATAGTCATTAGTTGCACAAAATGTAAAGAAAAAGGGCACAATAGATTGACATGTCCACAATTAAGAGCAGAGGGAGGGGCACCAAATAAGCAGCCAAGAAGAAAGAGAAGAAGAACTACAACTGCTGTAATTATTCCTTTATCCCATTCTCATCTTTCATTTTAAACAAATTCTAATTACATTAGTTCTAACAATTTTGTTTTTTCATTGAAGGAAACAAATTCAAGTAGAACTGAAGTAAACCAAGCAAGTCAAACTAGACAACAACAACAGCAACAAGTCCTTGAGCCTCAACCTAGGCAAACTCAACCTGAATCCCAACCTCAGCAGGAAGATGCAGTGGAAACTGGACAAGATCAGCCTCAACTTGAGCAAACTCATCTTGAATCCCAATCTCAACTGGAAGATGCATTGCACACAGAACAAACAGATTCTATTCCTATTCCATAGGCTGGGATTCAGACTGAGTTTGTTCCAGAAAATGCAAAAAATACTGAAAGTGTTGAAGCTGTTCTTGGGGATGATATGACAGATACAGGGAGAGGGAGAGGAAGAGGGAGGGGGAGAGGGAGAGGGAGAGGGAGAGGCAGGGGGTAGAGGCAGGGGCAAAGCCAGATCTAGGGCAATTCAAAGCTATGAAAATTTTGGACAAGCTTGGCTTGGTGAAGGAGACTCAAGAAACAATTATTCATGGAGAAGAAGAAGTCAAAGGAACAAGTAGTAAAGAAACAATGACAACTGTGCCAACGTTGTTTTAATATTGAAAGTGATATTGAAATTAGATCTTTTGTAATGATATGTTGAACTTTATACATTGTTCAAGGCATCTTTTTTGGTATGTAGTTAACATCACTGAAAATAACTTTTGGGAATATGTTTTGACAGATTGTAAATATAATATACATTTTTATTTATCTTTTGTTTTGTGGTAAAAGTGTTATTACAGTCTCTTTTGTTTTTTTGGTAAGTGTTATTACATTCAATTACAAAAGATTGTACAAGATCATTCAACAACATGGTCAATAACCTTTTTACATTTAAAAAAAAAAAAAAGTTGTACAAGATCATTCGACAATAGGGTCAATAACCTTTTTACATTAAACAAAAAAGTTATACAAGATCACCAACCATACCAGCTAACTCAGTCTTGAATTCATAAACATCACCCAACTAATAGGTGAATAGAATCTATACAAAGTCTATTTTCTACCAATACAAACCCTAATTTCCATTTCCAGGTAGCTTTTTCAACTCCTTTCCATTGCCATTGCAGTCCATCAAACTCACAATTATAAATATGAATAAAATCCAGCTCAACAGTGCTAATAAACCTAGAACCCAGGACTAATACTTTTTTTTCCAATTTTCAATTTTCATCAGTGCAAGTCGTGTTTGAAGCTTTTGATTCTTTTCTTCACACTTTGAAAGACATAACCTCTGGGCATCAATTTCTTCTTCCATTACCCTGGTTCGTCAAAGCAACCCAAGAATAACTTCCATAGACCGTTTGCACATTTTCGGATCTACCCACTCAAAGAAACTGCACCTTCTACCATCGCCCTGTCAAAAAAGGTGAAAGCTTTACCATATCATTGATGCTCACAAAAAAGGTGAAACTTAAAAACTTTACCTCTTCTCCCCCACAGCTTGCAAATCTTCTTGACGGATTTTTTTTCAGTCCAAGATGTCTTCAATGTGCTTCGGATTCCACATTTACACATGGGTAACAATGCATCGTAGTTTCTAGCCATCTTGTTGAACAAAACTCAAATTTTATAGAGAGATTTTGTGGAAGAAGTGCCTCAAATCTACTGCAAGAAATCACCTACATGATTTGCCAAAGTAAAAAAAAAGAAGTCATTTTTCCAACTTTTAATAGCATAAAATTACCGCCAAAAGACTTGCAGATGGATGGACGAAAATGCCCATGAGTTTTAGTATGGAAAAAGTCAAAATATCGTGAGTTAACGGAATTTTTAAATGTTGACGGCGAAAACTGACGGAAGGGCAGTTTGTGGAACCTTTTAAAAGTTGGAGGGTGACTTATGAACGTTTTTCAGTTCAGAGGCAAAACCTGGAATCGGGGAAAGTTCAGGGGCAACTACGATAATTTGCCCTTATTTATTTATTTATTTATGTCCTTCAATTATTCTTTAATGAGTTTAATATATATATATACAAATACTAAGATAAACTAAAATTATAATTATTATATATGAAGTTTAATAATGTATTAATATTAATATATTACATTTTTACATTATTTTTAATCGTAATATATACATATATATATTATTTTTATTTAAAGTTTAATCTTTATTTATTTTATTTAAATTATGTTTTTATTATTATTTAGTTTATTTATTTATTTATTTATTTGCTATCTTGTTTATATTATATTTTTTATATATAATTTAGAAGATGTCTCTCGGAAAAGATATTGGTTGGGAACATGCTACTCTTATTGGTGGTGATAGAAAAGTTTCACAATGCAACTATTGTGGTAAAATAACGCATGGAGGTATTACAAGAATGAAACAATATCTTGCTCACATATTTGGAAAAGTAGAAGCATGTCCACGTGTTCCTAAAGAAGTGAGAGAAATTATATACAAATTTTGAATAAAGGAAAAAGTGATCGTGCAGCTTTAAACAAAAGAAAGCAGCATTGTTGAATGCAATTTCTAAAAAACAAATGGGTATTAATATTGAGGAGCAGGGGGAAGAGGATGTCTATGAACTTAATGAAGAACAAATTTCAGCTTTTGAAAAAAAGAAAAAAAAAAACAATTAAAGCAAATGATGACATAAAGTTGACACGCAAAATACATGGAGGAACAAAGTAATTTCTTTATAAAACATAGAAAGAATAGTGAATTTAGTCCCAAACATTTGTTTCATTTTCATACTCGGTCCCAAACTTCTTTTTTTTTGTGGATTAGGTCCTTTACTTTTAAAAGCGTGTGTGTATTAGGTCCTTTTGTGTGGATTACGGGTGTAAAACATAATGAACAAAAGGACCTAATACACACACGCTTTTAAAAGTTAGGGACCTAATCCACCAAAAAAAAAAAGTTTGGGACCAAGTATGAAAATGAAGCAAGTGTTTGGGACTAAATTCACCATTCTTCCATAAAACATATTAAAATTTTATTAAATATATTAATATATGCACAATAACTTTAGAAGAACCTCTGACAAATATATAAACTTTCATTTTACTTATTGATATTGTAATTTTTTTTTTAAAGAATTATTATATTTTATTTTGATTGATTTTAGCTTATTTATATGCAGGAAATGTTGGTACTAACTCTTCAAAAGGGATTCCTATTGAATCTAAAAGAGACATTTCACGTTCATTTAGTGTAAAAGAAAGGAAATAATTACCAAGTCACTGGTTTGATCGATTTTGTTTCCATCAAACAAAAATCAGTTAAGTACATGTTTTCAAGTGAAAATACAAAAGGGGTAGGTAATGCCATTTCAAAAAGTTTTCCTCTTCAATGCAGAATCCTTTCATGTTACTGATAGTAGACCATATTATCAATCAATAATTGATGAAATTGCAAAAGTAGGACTAGGGGTTAAAGGTCTTATAGGCTATCAAACTGGGGGACTTTTTCTAGATGTAGAGGTACAAGAACTTCAAAATTATATAAGTTCTTTTAAGATGGGGTGGCCTACTCATTGATGTACAATCATATGTGATGGATGAAGCACACGTACCAAAAATCCAATTATCAATTTTATGATACATTCAGATAGAAATATGATATTTCATAATTCAGTGGATTGCACAAACAAGAGAAAGACTGCTCAATTTGTCTTTTCGTTGATAGATAAAGTAGTTGATGAGATTAGTGAGAAAATATAGTTCAAATTGTCACTGATAATAAGTCTAGTATGAAAGCTGTTGGGGAAATGTTAATGTTGAAAATGAAGCATTTGTTTTGGTCTCCTTGTGCTGCTCATTGCATAGATCTTATATTGCAGGATATTGATGAAATGAGCAAGATAAAAGCCACAGTTGAGGATGCAAAAAAAGTAACAAGCTTTAATTATAACAGTGATAAAGTAGCAAATCTAATGAAACAACATACAGAAGGTAGAGATTTGTTGAGGCTAGTATCACTAGATTTGCTATTGTATTCATTGCCTTAGAAAGTCTAGTTAGATATTATGTGAAGTTGAAACAAATGTGCGCTACTCAAGATTGGTTAGAATTTAACAATACTTCTAAACGAAGGACTGAGGCTGAAAGAGTGGAAATGTAATACTATTAGAATCCTTTTGGAAAAAATTAATTAGATTTGTGCAATAATGGAGCCTCTTCTTTAAGTTTTGAAGATTGTTGATCAAGATAAAAAGCCTACTTTATCTATTATATATGAGGTAATGGATAGAGCGAAAATG
>JAXGGT010031603.1:0-13712 GCA_035583425.1 Marsdenia floribunda
GTTTATCCAAAAATAAAAAACAAGGACCCCTTTGTCCAAACGAAATTAGTTTGGGGACTAAAATGGCCAATTTTCCTTATACATTAAAATGAACTTGATAATTTGTGTGGCAAATTTTCTTCCTAGATTATGGATTGGACTAAGTAAAAATGTTGATAGTTTTCTTTTGAAATTTGTGATTAATTGTAGTTATATATATATATATATATACACGTATGTATATTTAAAAAATGTAATTTATAATTTTTTTCTTTTGAGGAAAAAATTATTGGTAAAATATAATCACATCTATAATTCATATATTAACCAAAATGTGTATAAAATGCTAAATTTAGCTCCTTAATTAGTTAGGTAAGATGGCCCAAAGGAAAAGAAATTAGTATTGGACTCATAACTTTCACAATTACAATTTGACAGTCTCTTTTTAATTGTAAATTACGATTAATACATATTAGTGTCAATGCTTTAACAAATTCATATCGCTAACAATAGGAAGGCAACAAAACTGCATATGCATTCTGATATTCTAGCGTGATCTCAAACAATAATATGTACATATATGAGGAACTTGTCAATGATTAAGTAAAGTTCAACTTCACTAAGGTATATTATATCTAATGAGTGAATATCTTATAGAAGAGATAAATTATCTTGTATCAAAATTATCTTGAAGCTCCGAAAGTAGTACTAGCTCGATATTAGTATTAAGGAGATAAAAATTATATTATTGTCAAAAATAGCTCAAAGTCGAATATTCCAAATACTCCAAAGAATGCAAAAGTATCATAGTTTTGTCGATAAAAGGGTCTCCTAAAGTGTGATCACTAGATGGAGTAATGATGTGGCTCACATCTTTGTTACACTCAATCCATACTTAGATTGATGTCTCGACCTTTAGATGAGTGAGCACATTCAAAAGTAAAATGTCTCACATCTTCTTGAGAAGTCCCAAAAAGAATAATTAATTAAGGTGTTATATGTTTGTGACTTCATTGTTGTAAATTATTGCTATAACTTTAGAATTAAATCTCATATAGGCTTATTTTCTAATAAGTGAAATAAGGTGGAGTATCATAAGCATGTAGCTGATTGTATTAGTATATGAAAACTTGTTTATTGTCATAAGTATACAATGAGATTTTTCTCTCTTTGTTGTTGGTACATAAGTTGTTCATATGTAATTGCATTTGAAGAGTTGATGATGCTTTTCGGTTCAAGCTATTTAATTATATGTTGTAACATTGATTTGATTCTAATTAAATTAGCATAGGAAAATTCTCCGGTTCAGTCCCTCTACTATTTATATTTATCTGGGTTGGTCCTAAAACTTTAATTTCATACAAATTGATCATATATTTATTTTTAATTTCACAAAATGGTCCTTCTGGTCAAAATTGACTAATATCTTATCACTTTTTAGCATATGATCAGTATAACCATTAAACTTAACGGGTGTTTTTGTCACTTTAGGTCTTTCCTACTTCAAATCTTAACTATATGAAGGGGAAAAAGGGTAACTGAATCACAAAGAGAACGACTATGTATTTAACATATTCTATTCCACATTCTATTTTTACTTTCTTTCTAACATGAAATGACAAAAAGGTCCTTTAAGTTTAATGGATGTGTCAATTACATGCTAAAAAGTGAACGGATATTGGTCAATTTTGATCAAAAGGACCAATTTGTGAAATTAAAAATAGATAAAGGATTGATTTATATAAAATTAAAGTTTTAGGACCAACCCGGAGAAACCTAAAATAGTTAATGGATTGAATCGAAGAATTTTCCAATTAGTATATTTGGATAATTTTCCAGCTTCTTCTATGAATTTTAGCAAGCTTTGAACTAAAAATGGGCTAACCAATGATGATGTGGATATCATATATAGACTGAAGTTTTTCTTTTTCTCTTTTCTCGTTGCTTTTGGGTTGCTGGTTATGGTATGATATAGAAAAGAAGGAGTAGAGGTTGAAGAGGTGGGGCATATTATTTCTTGGGTAGGACTTGTAGAGGTTGATAATAAGCCTTCTAAGCTTCCGGATTTCATTAGATATAGGTGCAAGGGAGGGAATTTGATTTATTGTATTTGAATGAGAATGATCGAAGTGTTATGGTACAAGGTATGTTGTAGAGGTGATGATGTTAATGAAAACTTTAGTTTTGATGAGGGTTCCAAAGGAAGGATTTCTCAGTATAGGAGTAAGGAATTACTTTGTGATGAACTAGAGGTTTTATGATGGGGTTCCAAGAGGATTATAGAATTCCTTATGACTATGAGATTGTAATTCTTTCATCCTCGAGAAACCTAGTATACCATTTTTATTTCTCATTTGCATGTTGAGTTGAGATTTCTCTTATAGCTTTTATTTGGTGAATTTGTAGGTTTTTTGGAGTTCAATCAGGGTAATTGACTCCCAAATATTATAAGTTCAACCATGGAGTTTACTCTGTGGTGTAGGGGGCTTGTGGTGTTGATGTGTCCTTAGAATTGTAGTATTCTTTGTATTCTTTAAGTCAAACAATTATGATAGAAGAAGGTTGGAGTTTTTTTTTATGTTATACACAAGGGCCCTTAAACTTAGTAGATGAGCATTTAGTATTCATTCATTAAAGGATGAATACTTTTTGGTAGACGTCTTTCCTTTAGGGATATGGGGTTGATATTTTTGTGGATTACTTGGAAAAGCCTAAATAATGAGAGACTGTTTAGTGAAGAAAGCTATGGTTAGTAGGGTGGTGCTTTATTGCCAACTTGGTTTTGAGATGATTATTGGGGAGTAGTGGCAAGAAAGTTTGTTGAAAGTCATGTATTAATTCATCCATATTTATTGGAATTAATTTTTTTTTTTTCATGACTAATTCTAGAAGAATTTATGGGAGAGATTCTAACAACACATGAGTGAAATTCCGTCGTCCCTAATGCAAGTCAAACTCAAAATCTCTTACTTGACAAGTCAAACAAAGAAACCTAAACAAGAGGAGTCACGGTAATTGTGCCGCCACTTTGTTCTTGGATTTATTGATATTGTTAAAATTTCAGCACAACAAATATAATTTGTAAGAAAAATAATAGCACAATAACGAGATAAAATAATAACGAGGCAAGTGAAAGAAAAATTAGACACAGAAATTTACATGGTTCAGCTAATGAAGCCTACGTCCACGGGAGAAGAGGAACAAAATATTATCACTATGTGAAGGACAATATTACAACAAAACACCAACAAACATTAACCCTAAAATATACTAAAATTAGTATATTAACAAAAGAGAGCAATTTCTCAAAAGGGAAAAGAAAAAGAGAGAAAGAGGAAGAGAGAGCTCTTTCTATGATTTTTGGTGTGTTACAGAAATGAGGCTCAAAGCCTCTATTTATAAACATCTCAAGGAGGCCACCGCCCACTAAAAACACCAAGAATGTGCAGCTATTTCTGACCAAAACAATAGCTGCAACTTGACCAGCCACAATTGTTGACAAATTGCTTGATCAACACGCAATAATCTTATCTTTTAGCTGAAAAATTTGTAAAAAACAGCCGCAATTGTGAAGAAGACTACATGTGATTTTACAATCGTTTGAGCCACTTGGCAACAAATCTCCACCTTGGCTCAAAATGATACAAATAGTGACTTTGCTCCACCTTCTCCGAATAACCCATCAAGTGCTGCAAATAGCCACTAAGTTTAAGCATTGCTTAAACTTAGCTATAGGAAGTGACTTAGTCATCATGTCAGCAGGATTATCATGAGTGCTAATTTTGCTCACAACAATATCACCACGAGCAATAACATCACGTACAAAATGATATCTGATATCAATGTGTTTAGTCCTCTCATGAAACATTTGATCCTTTGTAAGGAATATAGCACTTTGACTATCACAAAATATTGTACCAATCTGCAAGTCTTCACTAAGTTCACTAAAGAGTCCCCGTAACCAAATAGCTACCTACAAGCCTCGGTGATTGCCATATACTCAGCTTTAGTAGTAGACAAAGCAACTGTAGTCTGTAAGGTGGCTTTCCAACTGATAGCACAACCACTAATGGTAAAGATGTATCCCGTGAGAGATCTTCTTTTATACAAGTCTCTAGCAAAATCAGAGTCAACGTATCCAATCACTCTATCTCTAGTTCTCCCAAACTGCAAACAAATATCAGTAGTACATCGCAAGTATCTGAGAACCCACTGAACTGCTTTCCAATGTTCCTTACTAGGATTTTCCATGTACCTCCTGACTGCACTAACTGCATATGATAAATCTGGACGCGAACAAACCATAGCATACATGAGAGATCCCACTGCACTAAAGTATGGAACCCGTGACATATAGTCAATTTCATCATCTGATTTTGGAGACAAAGCAGATGAAAGTTTGAAATGAGCAACTAATGGAGTACTAATAGGTTTAGCACTCTCCATATTGAACCTGCAAAGAACTTTCTCAATGTATCCTTTTTTTGACTTAGATACAGTTTACCTGCCTTTCTATCTCTGAGTATCTCCATCCCAAGTATCTTCTTTGCTGCTCCAAGGTCTATCATCTCAAACTCTTTATTAAGCCGAGTTTTGACCTTTCTTATCTCTTCTTTATCCTTGGTTGCTATCAACATATCATCAACATAGAGGAGTAAGTGTACAAATGATCCATCAACACTCTACTTGAAATAGATGCAACTGTCAAAATTGCTTCTATTGAAATTATGAGTAGACATAAATGAGTCAAATCTCTTATACCAATTTCAAGCCATAAAGAGACTTTTTCAACCAACAAACATAGTCCTCCTTTTCTGAGACCATAAGACCCTCTGGTTGTTGCATGTAAATGTCTTCCTCAAGTTCTCCATGCAAAAAGGCAGTTTTCACATCTAACTGCTCAAGCTCCAAATCATGCATGGCCACAATACCAAGCAACACTCGAATCGAGCTATGTTTAACAACTGGAGAAAACACATATGTGAAGTCCACACCTGGAACCTGACTGTAACCTTTTGCAACTAACCTTGCTTTATATCTGGGTTCTTCAATTCCTGGAGTCCCTTCTTTCTTCTTGAAAATCCATTGGCAATGGACAATCTTCTTGCCCTTTGGAAGCTTCACAAGGTCCCATGTACCATTCTTATGAAGCGACTCAATCTCCTCCTGCATAGCAATCATCCATTTATCAGAATCATCACAGTTAACAGCCTATGAGTAAGTAGATGGTTCTTGATTAGTATCTATCTCTTCAGCTACATTTAAAGCATAAGCAACTAAATCAGCTTCGATGAACCTCTGTGGGGGTCTTATTTCTCTTCTTGGTTGGTCCTTCACAATAGAATATTGTGGTGTTGCCTGTGATGAAGAAATAACTCTACTCTGCGTTTCTGAATTAGGCTGGGTAGTAGACTCGGTTGTAGGTCCTAAATCAATATCATGCTCCACCTGCGTGCTTGATCTCTGTTGTTCTTTATTAGAAGAATCTCTAGAAGGTAAATCATTCAGCATAGCAGTCTCATCAAAAATAACATTTCTGCTAATTACAACTTTTCTAGTTTTAGGACACCAAAGTTTATAACCCTTAACACCGGACTTATAACCCAGAAAAACACACTTCATAGATCTAGGCTCTAATTTTCTATTATCAACATGAGTATATGCTGGATAACCACAAATCTTTAAATCAGAATATTTAGTAGGAATTCTAGATCATACCTCTTGTGGAGTCTTTTTCTCAATAGCGGTGGATGGAGATTGGTTAATCAGAAAACATGCTGTAGCAGCTTCTTCAGCCCAAAATGACTTTGGTAAACGAGCATTTGAAAGCATGCATCGAACTTTCTCCATTATAGTTCTATTCATCCGCTCTGCAACTCCGTTTTGTTGCGGAGTATAAGGAACGGTCAAGTGTCTCACAATCCCTTCTAATTTGCACAACACATTAAAATCATTAGAACAAAACTCTAAACCATTATCAGTGCAGAGGTATTTTACTTATTTTCCTGTCTACTTCTCAATCATAGTCTTCCAATCTTTAAACGTAGACAACACATCATTTTTCTGTTTCAAGAAAAATGCCCAAACTTTTCTGAAAAAGTCATCAATGATTGTCAGCATATAAGTAGTACCGCTTATAGAAGGCACTCTGGATGGTCCCCAGAGATCAGAATGTATGTAGTCAAGTATTCCCTTTATGTTGTGAATGCCTTTGGCGAATCGGACTCTTCTCTACTTCCCAAAAATGCAGTGCTCACAGAACTTCAGTTTACTAATGTTTTGCCCATCAAGAAGTCCTCTTTTGCTTAATTCAGCCATAGCATTCTCACTCATATGCCCCAGGCGCATATGCCAAAGTCTAGTAATATCACCATCTGACAAGGAAGAGGAAGCAACGGCTGCATCACCTGTAACTGTTGAACCCTGCAAAACATATAACTTGGTAGTCTTTCTTTGCCCTTTCATTACCATGAGAGAGCTCTTACTAATCTTCAGAACTCCACCTTCACCAGTGTACTTATACCCTTTTAGGTCAAAAGTACTTAAGGAAATCAAATTTCTTTTCAATTCTGACATATGTCTCACATCGCCGAGTGTTCTGACAACTCCATTGAACATTTTGATTTTGATTGTGCCAATACTTGCAATCCTACAAGAAGCATTGTTACCCATCAAATCAGTACTTGTAAACACTGTGTCATATGTTGAAAACCAGTCCCGATTGGGACACATATGAAAAGTGCAACCAGAATCAAGAATCCACTCCTCGCTTGCTTTAAGATCATCAACAGAAGCAACTAGGAGTTCACCCTCACTGTAGTCTTCCACTGCGTCAGCTTCTCCGAATTTTTCTGGTTGTTTTCCTTTTTGATTAGAAGCTCTCTTATTCTTGTTCTGCAACTTATAACACTCCAACTTAATGTGCCCTTTCTTCTTGCAATATCAGCACGTTTTCTCTTTGTTGGCAGATTTTGACCTTCCCTTGGCATCGCCGCTAAAAATCCGTTCTTGTGTTCTACCATGAATAACAAGACCCTCCGCCTGGAGGTTCGGATCTAATCACAAGATGTTTCATTTTCTCATGTGAAAATATAGCATCATACACATCATTAATAGTAAGTGTATCATGATTGTACAAAATGGTGTCTCTAAATGTCGAATAAGAGGGAGGTAATGAACATAACAAAATCAACCTTAAATCCTCTTGATCATACTTAATGTCCATTGTTTTTATGTCTGAAACAATTTCTTTAAAAATATTTAAATGATCTTCTAGAGACATACCTTTTGCCAAACGACGAGAATAGAGTTGTTGTTTCATATGTAATTTGTTAGTTAGACTTTTCGCCATGCACAATTGCTCCAGTTTCAACCATAACGCAGCAGCAGTCTTCTCCTTCAATACATCCTGTAATATTTGATTTGACAGATGTAGATGAATTTGAGTTAGAGCTTTTCGATCCTTACGTTGTTTCTCCTCGAGTGTCCAAGACGAAGGCATCTGATCAAACCCTAACAAGGCATCATCCAAATCCATCTGTGCAAGAATTGCCCGCATCTTAACTTGCCATAAAGAAAATCTGGTGTTGCGATTCAACAATGGAATATCATACTTCATAGTCGCCATTATTTTGAGTAGACAAAACCTGGATGCTCCGATACCACTTTGTTATAATTTCAGCACAACAAATATAATTTGTAAGAAAAATAATAGCACAATAACGAGATAAAATAATAACAAGGCAAGTGAAAGAAAAATTGGACACAGAAATTTACGTAGTTCGGCTAATGAAGCCTACGTCCACAGGAGAAGAGGAACAAAATATTATCACTATGTGAAGGACAATATTACAACAAAACACCAACAAACGTTAACCCCAAAATACACTAAAATTAGTGTATTAACAAAAGAGAGCAATTTCTCAAAAGGGAAAAGAAAAAGAGAGAAAGTGGAAGAGAGAGCTCTTTCTATGATTTTTGGTGTGTTACAGAAATGAGGCTCAAAGCCTCTATTTATAAACATCTCAAGGAGGCCACTACCCACTGAAAACACCAAGAATGTGCAGTTGTCTCTGACCAAAACAATAGTTGCAACTTGACCAGCCACAATTGTTGACAAATTGCTTGATCAACATGCAATAATCTTATCTTTTAGCCGAAAAGTTTGAGTAGTAATTTGCAAGTAAAAAATAGCTGCAATTGTGAAGAAGACTGCATGTGATTTTACAATCATTTGAGCCACTTGGCAACAGATATTCATTTGGCTTGAAATGTATTTATTATATAAGATCTTAAAGTAAGCTTGTAGAATTTTTGTTTTCCTCCGATGGCATATAGTATAATTTATAGTAACTCTTTTGATTTTTTGGTCTTTATCTAAGTTATTTAACTTTTGTGCTTACTCGGCATTTTTAATCTACCTCCATATTTCAACTTTTTACCATTTTTTTGAAGTCTTTAATTCTTATAATCTTTTTTATTCGATTCTTGCTATTTTCTTTTCATATAGATAATTTTTTTTATTTAAATTGATTTTAAACAAAATTTTTAATATTATGTGAAAACTATTTATTCCATTTGTAGGTTTCACGTTTCTAATATTATTTTCTCTCTCTCTCTCTCTTTTCCCTTTAAAAATAGATATATTAAGAGGAATTGAAATAACAGTACATCATAGATTATGGGCTTCACTCATACAAATTTTTCATGTTAGTCTAGAGCTCAACTAATCATATAAAAGCCAAAAATAGACAAAAATAGGAGGAAATGCAGAAGTTTGTAATAAAAACTCTGCAGCATAAGTTGCATTCTTAGAAAGAGAATCAGCTACCATGTTGCTCTCGCGATAGCAGTGCTCAATCCTGCACCTCAGGAACTTCTGCATAAAAAATCTATAATCATCGACAAGAAACTGGTAAGGAGCATTTACACTTTCACTGTTTAGAAGATAATTATTACTCGTGAGTCTATATTTGATTTCCAGAAATTGAAGATTAAGTTGAAGTGCAAATTGTAACCCTTTTCTTAAAGCTAATATCTCTTATTGCGAATTTGTGACCTATGCTCTTTTCCAAAGGAAACCATGAACCCATTGCCTATTACTATCTCTAATAACACCGCCAATTCCACCCTGACCCGGATTAGGGTTTGCATATCCATTTGTGTTCAATTTATAAAAGGTGGGTTTGGGGGTTCTAGATAATCGTCTTGGGTATTTTAGAACAAGGTTTGTTATAATTATCTAAAGCTTGAGTGAATTCAATGGATTTAGCTAAGATAGATTTGAAGGTAAGCTGATTAGGAGTTTGTTTAAAGGTGTGGTTATTTCGGTTTAGCCAAATAACCCAACAGGTAAAAGTAAAAAATGTGGGCCAAGAAGTGAATGAATAGAATTCTAGGAAAAAAGAACATAATCTTTGCATCCATTTAAAGATAGAGTTTTTCGTCCAAAACAACTTTTTCATAGAGTCAGGGAAGAATGAAATGCATTTATTCCATAAAGGGGAGAGATGGGAGCAATCTCTAAGCATATGGAGTGTGATTTTAGGATTAATTTGGCAAATAGGACAGTTTGGTGAGTCTATGATTTTCTTGGGATGAAGGAGAAAATTTGATGGAATTCTATCATGCGAACAAAGCCAAATGAAATGTTGAATTTTTTTTTTAGCATTTTAATATGCCAAATCCATTTAAAAGAAGCAATGGGATGGTAATGTAGTTGAACTGAGAGAGAGAGTTGTGTAGGTAGATTTTATAGAGAATAGGCCAATTTGGGACTTGCTCCATACCTTTGTGTCCTTATGAGTTTGGAATGGAATTGGTGTTTGAATAATTATATTAGCTATAGAATTAGGAAAAGAATTAAATATTTTATTAAGATTCCATTGCTTGTTTATAATGAGGGTATTGACAGTAGTTTTTTCTTCCTCTAAAGTTAAAGGTCCCTAATAGTTTCCCTTAATTTTCCAATAGGTAACCAATTATCATGCTAGAGGTTACTATCTTTACCATCTCCTATATAAATTTGTTGAGAAATTCTTACATATTTGCCACCTAACATTAGTATTTTATGAAGTTGATGTTATTTATTCAATGATTTCAGGAACAAAGCCCATAAAGAGTCTAGTTGGGTGATAAACCATCTCCAAGCAAGATTAGCAATTAAGGATAAGTTTCCATTTTTTGCTTGAGGTAAGTTCAAACCACCCATGTGTTTTGGTAAGCAAATAGTTTTCTAGTTTATGAGGTGAATTTTCTTTTTGTTACTGGTAGATCCCCAAAGAAAGTGTTTGTTAATAGGATCAAGTATTTTTTATGGATTAATTTAGGAAATCTAGTAGATTGCATTAGGTGTATAAGGATGGGAGAGAGGGTACTTTGAATTAAGGTGCATCTATTAGCAGGTGTTAGAAATTTATTTGTCCAAATGTTTAATTTGCTTTGAATTTTATCTAGAATAGAGGTTAGAGGTTGACTTTTAATATTTGAAGAGGAAAGGGGAAAACCTATATATTACCTAGAGAAGAACACTCTTGTATAGTGACAGTTTTAGTTGTGGTAGGGGTATTAGGTGAAAACATAATTTTTGATTTTTGAAAATTAATCTTTTGGCCTGATTGATTACAAAAGTCGGTGAGTGTGTTTAGAATAGTTTGAACGTTTTTAACATCAGCTTTACTAAATAATATAATATCATTGTCTACTAATAAATGTGAGATATTAGGGGCATTCCTATTCATCTTTATAGGTTTCCAATTTCTTAATTGCACTTGGTCATTGATAGATAAGGACAAATATTATATAATCAGGATAAAAAGAGATTGAGTCACCTTGCCTTATTCCTCTAGAAAGTAGAATAGTATTAGAGGGTTTGTCATTTATTAAAATGTTGAGTTTAGAAGTGGAAATACACTGCATTATCAAAGTAGTAAAATAAGAGGGAAAATTAAAGAAATTAAGAACATGTTTTATAAAGTCCCAGTCAAATTTATCAAAAGCTTTATCCATATCTAATTTGATAATTATGTAACTATGTTTTCTTTTAAAATGTTTAGAAATGAGGTTTGTAAGTCCTTGAGTAATAACAATATTATCAACTGCTCTTCTTCCAGGTAAAAAGGTAACATTGTTGAGGGTTGATAAGAGATTTTAAAATGGGTCTAAGTCTATTTGCCAATATATATATTATTATTATTATTATCTTACAAGAAGTATTACACAAACTAATTGGTCTAAAGTGGAAAATTGTTTCTAAATGGTTTTTTTTTTTTTTTTTTTTGGAATAAGTACTATATTAGTGTTATTTAAATTAGGAGGGAGGGAGGTAGAATTAAAACAATCAGTAACTAACTTAAAAGAGTTTATGCCCAATGTTATTCCAGTATTTTTTTTGAAGAAAATAGGATTTAATCCGTCTGGGCCTGGTGCCTTTAAAGGATGGAAATTTAAGATAGCTTTTTTAAGTTCATTTAAGTTAAATGGCTGAGTGAGTTGAGTGGTTTCAGAGTCTGAAATAGTTGAATGTGGGAAAAACAATTAATTTTAGGAATAAAAAAAGGTATAAAGGGAAGAGAAATGACTAAAAATGAGGCTCATTATACTATTATTGTCAAAGATCCAGCTCCTTTCATTATTTTTTAATCCAAAAATACTATTTTTTTCTCCTATTATGCAAGGTAGAATTGTGAAAAAGTTTTGTGTTAACATCACCTTCTTGTAACCATAAGTTCTAGATTTCAGCTTCCAAAAGTCTACTTCAAATTTTTAAATGTTCATATATTCTTGCTGTAATTGCAATTCTAGATTAGCCAGAAACTTGCTAGTTTTGGTTTGGAAAAAACTTTTGTATCATATTTATTCTAGCTAGAAGCTTGTTTTTCTTTTTCTTTTTTTTTATAAAAAATATTTTTAAAAACATTTTTATTCTAGGAAATAGCAGATTCTTGGAAGTTGCTTAGACATTCTTAGTAGGAGGATGAATTTGTCCAAGTTCAGGAGACAACATTATGGAATGAGGGATGCCCTAACCAAATAGATTCTAATTTAAAAGACTTAGGAGGAGGACTAGCTGGGAAGGTTCTAAGTAGTAAATGTGAATAGTCTGAATGAACTCTAGGTATGTGAAAAACTTGATATTGTGGAAATTTGAGAGTCAAGGCATATTAGCTAAGAACCTATCTAGTCATTCTCGTATTAATTTATGAGGTTATCGTTTGTTGGACCATGTATAAGGATTACTTTGAAATCCTAGATCATGTAGGTTACAATTAGAAATGTGTGTATTAAAGGTTTGCATTTGTGTATAGTTTGCAGGAAGGCCTCCTCTTTTTTCTGAATAAGAGGAGATACAATTGAAGTCCCCAAAAGAAGTCAGGAATTACAATAAATTGAAGCAATATAAGTTAGATTTTGCCAAAGTATATTGAAAGCTTCGTTACCATTTAGTTTTGAGTAAAAAGTAGATAAAAGAAAGTTAAGGGGGAAGAGAATATCTTGATTTTTGCATGTATCTTTTGGTTAGTGGAGCCTATGAGTTCCAAGGAGACCTGATCTGTCCAAAGCAAAGCAATGCCACTAGAAAATCCTTGAGCATCAACCCTAAAAAAGTTTGGGAAACCTTGACTTTTCAGCACATCATCAGCTCTGTTTCTTGCTAGTCTGGTCTCAAAAAGGACCACAACATCAAGTTTATGGGTAGCTAGGTCCTTAAAGGATATCAAGAAATCAACATAAGTAAAATCATTACTTCTCTAGGTAATGGTTGAAGCTCAAGAGAGCTACGAGGAAGTTGAGTCATGGACAGATTTCTTAAGTGAGGAAACATCCTCTGAGTTTGTTGAGCAGAGAGTCTCTTGGGTATCTATAGATATTGAAATTTGTTTTGGTTTTGTTGTGCAATTATTCTTATCACTAATGAGAGATTGTAGACTAGTGGGTGACAAGAATAAATAAAGATCTTGTTTTCCATTGACAACATCTGATTTGATATTATGTTTGCTTCCACATGGCTATATCTAGTGTTAGACTTGTTTCCAAGTCTTTGGCTAGTGGATCTAGTGGGAGAAGATGAACGTTTTCTTCTGTTAATAAATTTGTCTCTAGCTGAGTTAATAGATTGGGAATAGGAATGTGTTGATGTACAGGGAATAGTTGGCCTTGTAGAAGAGGAAACAAGGGGAGATCAAGGGGAGTTGTTAAATTAAGAAGGAATGGTGATTGTGGATGCAACCATGGAACGAGTAGAGGATGGAGGCTTGTCCATGGATTTTGGAAGGGGGTAGGTTACATGAACTATGGGTGGTGAGGGACTGTTTTCATGCTTGTCCTCAAGCCTTGAGTGAGCAGTTGAGCCAGGAATTGAGTGTCCTAAATGATGAGAGAGTATTCTTGATTGTGATACGTGAAGTTCAGAACGAGTACATTCTCCTCCAGCCCCCATTCCAACCATGACTGTGGTTTTTGTAGTGGGTTAGAAGGTAGTATAATTTGATGATTGTGTTGTTGAGTTTGATTCATGTTCATTCGAGTTCTTCTAGGTGTGGGCATTATGATACCCCTATCCCACATCGAAAGTATATGTGGATATGTCATGGAATATAAGCATTGGCCTAGGTACTCATTGTCAACTCAGGATATCCCTTTTGGTACAACAAGGATGATAACATATAAATTTATACATTTTGGACCCTTAATACTTAGTATTTAATATGTCTCTCTACCATTCTTAGGACTTT
>JAXGGT010031614.1:0-13711 GCA_035583425.1 Marsdenia floribunda
ATCTACATGCGATAGGTACTCTGTCTATAGTTGTGCTTGATTACGTGACAACTTTATGTGATTTATTCTACTCAATTTATGCTATTATTTTAATCACAAACAAAGCACACGCCAGGTTTAGACTTGAATGAGTTGTGGTGCAAGTTAACATGGACTAAGGTTGGAACAAGGTCAAGTCAGGCAAGCAGTTCGACTAGAAAAATTTGTCCACCTCGACTAATTTGAGAAAGTTCTAGACTTCTTCAAGAAGAAGACTTGGCCTATATTGATCTAGTAAATCATAGAGTTGTAGGAGTGGAGGATTTCTGTACACTTGTCACAAGATCAAGCCATCAACCATATCCTCCCTTGTCTATAAATACCATGAGGGGAGATCATTCATTGATCATATATTAGAGAATCATTCACAAGTGAATTGAAGTGAGAGAAGCTCTTTAGAGAGGAATTTTGAGAGACAGAGTGGGTGTGAAGGTATTAGATAGATAGATAGTTGTATGCTTGTATCTATTTTGGCTAAGTGTTGTTAGCCTAAGTGACCCTTGTTCATAGATACTCAATTTTGTATATTGTATCCTTTCCTATTTGGAATACTATTAAACGTTAGGCGAATTTACCCGTGAAGCATTATATGTTTCTTTATATTGCCTTCTTTCTGCAAAGTTCAAAAATTTTGGGTGTGTGTTTTAGCGTATGCGTGCCAGGACTGATACTTTATGACACCTACCATGGTGAAAGATTGCTTGAACTTGTTAGAATGTATGCCCTCAAAGACTATGTATTCTAAATGGTTATATCGCAATAATACAATTATTTATTCAATTTAGTTTGCTTTTTATTATTGTGCATTTAAATGTCCAAGTATGACAAGTAATGGTCTACGTGTTGGGTTGTTCTTCGTAGTAAGGTATAGACCATGGGTACTTGTTGTACAAGTAAAATTATGTTCTTAGTCAATTCATAGGACTAGGCATTTCATTAAGGTAAGACTATTATGTCATAATTTCCAATGAGGAATGGTTTACCTTAATCGGTGAGTAGTTCACTCACATCATAGGCATAAGCGTATCTTGAATACGTAGAACTGGACTTGTAGTAGTGTCTCTCTCAAAGCACTATAATTATAAGGACCAAACTATTACTGCTACAATGTGGATGGATACTCTCATACTTGAGTATGAATTGGTAGTTTGGTAAAGCTAAAGTTTCACACTTTGATATATGTTGGCTAAGATTTTTTTAGTGAGATTAGTATCCTTGTATATTGGGTGTACTACTTTTGTTAATTAAGACAAACTCATACAAAAGAGTTTCTATGCCTCACTTAGTGAGGATTAATCACCCCTTGTGATTGTTCAGGATAATCTAAATAATCCAGGGCTTTGGGAACGGGAATTTAGAATGTGTGCTTTTGGGTAGCTCTCAATGTTAAGTAAGTATATTCAAGTGAGTCATGGATTATCAGACTAGAAATCTAAGGATGGTAGATGTCTTTGAGATGGGTGTTAGTACATTTATCTTGTCTCATGGATGGGTGTTACATAGAGGGGTAATTCTGTCATTTCATATGTAGGTCGGAGACTATGCTTTAACAGTATTATTCTTGGGGTCAATATTTCCATATGGTGATGAATGAGAATATTTAAAATGATAAAATACAGCTATTTTGTAGCAAGGGTATTTTGGTTATTTTAGTATCCATGAATAATATGTCTTTTGGTCATCGGAGTAGCTCAAAGCGGCGGAGAAGATCATGAAGTCCACGTTAAAAGTTTTGGTTTTTTTGTTCTGCATCTTCTTCTGGAATTAAGGCGAAGCCCTTGAATTAAGAAGAAAAATGTCTAGAACAATGTAGGGGCCAACCTAAAGCATCTAATCAGGCCAAGCCTAGCCAGAAGCCCAAAGGCAAGTGCTTCAAATTTGGCAAGAAAGAGAATTGGAAAAAAGATTGTCCGAACTTCTTAGCCAAGTCTACTTCAGGTATTGTTGTATACCTAGAGTCTATTTTAATGGTTGGATCAACATCCTCTTGGATAGTTGATTCTAGAGCCACTGATCATGTTTGTAACTCTTTGTAGGGGTTCAGAAGGACAAGGAGACTTAGTAAGGGTGAGCATGGACTTCAAGTAGGTAACGGAGCAAGAATATGGGTTGAAGCAGTGGGAGATCTTAAGCTTACTTTTGATTGTATTAGAAGTTAGTTTTAAAGGATATTTTATATGTTTCTTGTTTTAAATAGAATTTGATTTTAGTTTCTGAATTGATGAATCAAGGATTTTCTGTTTCTTTCCATTCTGGTGTTTCCATCAGTAGAGATGGTAATTTAATCTGTTTCAGGAAACATGTATGAGAATCTTTTTTATATACATCCTATTTGAAATCAAGTAAATAATATTCAAACTAAACCTAATAATAGAAAGAGAAAGACCATGTCAAATGACTCATATTTATGGCATCTCAGATTGAGACACATAAATCCTAATCAAATTCGGAGGTTAATCCATGATGGGCCTTTAAGTTCATTGAGATTGGAAGAATGACCTTAGTGTGAATCTTGCCCTAAAGCTAAAATAACCAAAAGGTCCTTTACTGGTAAGGCAGATAGAGCAATGGAAATACTAGCACTAGTTCATAAAGATATTTATGATCCAATGATTACACCAGTAGAGGGGTTTACGAGTACTTCATTACTTTCATAGATGATCACACTAGTTTTGGTTACGTTTATCTGATAAGGTGCAAGTCTGACTCTTTTGATAAATTCAAGGAGTTTAAGGCTGAAGTGGAGCATCAAACAGGAAAACTAATTAAGACATTAAGATCAGATCGTCGTGAAGAGTATCTTCTTGGTGAGTTTAAGGATTACTTGGTACATCACAACACAGTATCTCAATTAACTACACCTGGGACTCCCTGACAAAACGAAGTAGCTGAGAGAAGAAATAGAACTTTGATGGAAATGGTAAGAAGCATGATGAGTCATGCATCTCGTCTTGTTTCCTTTTGTGGATATGCCTTAGAAATAACGACATATATTTTAAACTTGGTGCCTTCCAAATGAGTACTTAGGAAACCTTATGAGATGTGGACTGGGCTTATCATCTCAAGATATGGGGTTGTCCAGCTTATGTACTAACAAAAGGAAGTAAGCTAGAACCAAGATAAGAGTTATGCTACTTAGTTGGGTATCCAAAAGGAATGAGAGTTGGATATTTCTATCATCCTCAAGAGCATAAAGTACTTATCAATACTAATGCTAGTTACTTAGAGGTTTGAGTCCAACATTCTATCCTCCTCCAAAACTTCATCTTGTGCAGGTGAAATAACTTTCTCCTTCCTCAAACTACGACTTTGAGTACTTCCAACCATCCTTAAACTTTGATTTTCCAAAACAAAAGTTTTCCCCTTCCTTGTACGAGATACCTCCAAACTTCACAACATTTCCAAGAAGAAGAACATCCTACTTTCTTTTTCCATCTTTCTTAATGTTAGATTTGAATTTTAACAATTAAATTTACAAAAAATGTAGTGGAAGGATGAATGTCAAATTAATTAAATATTTTAGGGATAAAAAAATTAAAAAATTATGATAGGGACAAATTCCACAAATTGTATAAAACAGTGAGATTAAATACACCAATTTGCCATAAGAAAAGGCAAATTGATAACATTCATCCCTTAATGTTATAATCTGTGACCTCAGGTCCCTAACAATTTAATTTTTTTTTTTTAAAAAAAGTCAAATTTCTGAACTTAATGAATGGTGCAAAGTGAGTTCTTCTATCACATTAATAATGATCAACATTGGTCAACAACATTTTCTGAATGAAAAAAGGAAAAAAAAAAAAAAAAAAGAATGGAGGGAAAAGTTGAAAATTCAAAAACTTATACCCTAAATGACCCATATCTAAATATGTATTCCTTTTTCTTTCCAAAAATGAAAACTTCTTCATTGAACTTCATCTTCAGCTCTAATTACTCATAGAAACTGATGAAATCTTGTGCTAATTTTACTTTGGAAGATTGAAGTTGTTGTTTGGAAGAAACAGTGCAAAGCCTTGGTGTGCTTAAACACTATATTTTAATTAGTGTTCTTATTAAAGATATTTCCTTCAAGGCTAAAAAGTAAAAAGCCTTTTCACTCTAATATCTTCTCAAAGAACACGTTCAAATGGTCAATAAATTTCGATATTTAATGATAAGCTGACTAATTACTTGGAGAACACTCAATAATCGCCTCTTAATAACTGTCACGGACTCTCACCTAACCCATCTAAAATATCCCAGAGATGACGATTAACTTCTATAAATAGGAGACTTATGAACAAGAATGGGATAAGAACTTCACTTTGATGCTTCATTTGCTCTCTCATGACTTTCTCTCTCTTATTTATTTATTTATTTTTGATCAGTAAAAATGAATATATTGATCAAAAGGAATGTACACAAATATCAGGGAAACCCGATAAGAAACACAATAATGGATAGCCACAAGTCGGCTCCTCAAAATGGGAACAGAAGATAGCTAACGAGAGGTACAACATGTCGTTGACCCCTTACATTCGTTCAAGTGCTAAATGTTCGATTCTATCAAATGAGTGCGGATATAAAGAGAACAGAATCCTGTAGACGTGAGTCTTGATGCGATAAACAACAAAGTCAGCGTGCAAGACTTCACCTTCAAAAATGCGACGGTTGCGGGCGTTCCAAATGTGGTAAACAGTAGCAGCCATAGCAATTTTATGCCCCTTTGACTGCCTGGATTTACCACGAGCATCCTTCTTGATCCACTTAAGCGCACTCGCTAGGGTGGACAAGCGTCTGGTGATGCCTAGCCATTGCTTAATGGCGACCTAAACATCAGAGCTGAACCTACAAGAAAAGAAAAGATGAGCAGCGGTCTGGCCTGTCAGTACAAAAAACACAGGTATCATCAAGTCCCAAGTGGGCAAGTCTGTCCTTCATCTTCAGATGTCCATGAGAAGCGAGCCATAATAGAAATGAATGCTTGGGTGTGATCCCCGGTGTCCAAACAAACTGTGGCCCACAGTTTGGGAGTGCCAAGAGCACGAAAGAAGTCATACACAGTGGGCTTGGCGGTAAGTGGAATGCCAATGAGCCAATTGGTGATCGACCCTGTCAGTGGAACCGCAACGATGAAGCATAAGCCCCCAAATATGCAGCAAGCTCTTGATGAGAGCAGAATCCCCGCTACTTACTGTTGAGTCCCAAAAGCCCCTGTTGCAAACATAGAAATGTTGAATCCATTGATACCACAGTGTGTCCTTCTTGGTATGAATATTCCATAATGTTTTTGCAAGGAGGGAATGATTCCATGCTTGAAGGTCCCGAATACCCAGCCCTCCCTCGGCTTTGGGTAAGCAAATTGTGGTCCAAGCCACCGAGGGATTACTGGAGCCCCAAAGAAAAGATCGGCAAATTTGAACAATCTTAAGCCGAACAGCGGCAGGGAGGGGAAATATAGATAACCAGAAGCATTCAACGCCCTGAAGCACCGACTTAACCAACTCAGTACGGCCCGCATAAGATAAAGTGGAGGCACTCCACCCATTTACATGGTCTCTAATCCGTTTGATGAGGAATTCATAGTCGGAAATCAGAAGTTTCTTGGCTGCTAACGGGACACCAAGATAGCGAAAGGGCATGGAACCAGGCCGGAGTTGGGAAAAGGAAAGAATGTCCCGTGTGTCTCCAACACCGATCCTTGCCATATAAATGTTGGATTTGAGCACGTTCATTTTGAGGCCCGACTTACAGCCAAAATCTTGCAAACAGTCCATAAGAATACCAATGGAGGTAGGGTCCCCACGTGAAAACAACATAAGGTCATCAGCAAAAGCAAGATGAGTGAGACGAAGTGGCTAGCACTTGGGGTGATAGTTGAAATCCGAGTCAGTGGTGCAAAGGCCAATTAACCGGGATAGATACTCCAAGCAAACGACAAAAAGGTAAGGGGAAAGGGGGTCCTCTTACCTAAGCCCCTGTTGACCCTTGAAGTGACCGAACAGGCCCCATTGACAGAGATGGAGAACGATGACGATGTAATGCATTCCAAGACCCAATGTATAAAAAGAGGCGGAAAGCCAAGGCCGAAGAGAGTAGCCTGAAGAAAATCCCACGAAACGGAGTCAAAGGCCTTGGTCAAATCGATCTTAATGATACAATGCGCTTGCGGTTATAATACCTCAACAGTTCCTCCATAAGATGAATATTGTCCGACATATTGTGCCCCTTGACAAGGCGGCCTGAGAAGTATTAATAAGGCCCGCTAAGACAGATGAGATCTGTTTGGCTAGAATCTTGGCGATGACTTTATAAAAGACTGTGCAACAAGAGATCGACCGAAAGTCCCGAACAGTAGGGGAGTGACTCGTTTTGGGAATCAAGGAATAATAGCATGATTCCATTCCTTCAAAAGTCGACCCATAGCAAAGAACTCCAAAACGGCCTCCACAAAAAAGTCACCGGTGATAGTCCAAGTTTTCTTGAAGAACTTGGAGGAAAACCCATCCGGCCCAGGGGACTTATCATCACTAATGCCGAAGAGTGCAGCTTTGATCTCCTCTCAAGAGACATCCCGAACTAGTCCCTCGCACTGAGCAGCATAGAGAGTAGGCCCATTAGCTAGAACAAGCGGATCATGCGGGGTAGTAGGATGTCTCGTGCCTAGCAGTCCCTGGTAGAAACTAACAAACTCCGCAGCAACCTGCTCAATCAAAGTGGTACGGGACCCGTCAAAATTAGATAAAGAAGCAATGTAATTCTTCTTGGCATTCCGTTTGACAAGAGCATGAAAGAACTTGGTGCATTTGTCACTCTGGATAAGGAAGTTGCATTTAACCTTTTGCTGATAAAACAATTTTTCGGCAGTGGACAGGAAAAAGGCCTGTTTCCGGAGCGTCGGCAACTGTGAAGCTAAGACATGGTTGCCCGGATTAGAGTGAAGGGAGAATTATGCCTCTTTGAGAGCAGTCTTAGCTGAAGAAGCTCGAGACGAAATATGCGAAAAGTGCTTGTCGTTGAGGTCCTTTAAAAAGAATTTTAGCCGCTTGAGCTTAGAACGAAGCTGAAATTGAGAGTTGCCCCAAATAAAAAAAATCCAATGAGTTTCAACTAACGATAAGAAAGCCTCATGCTCAGTCCACATGTTGAAAAACCGCCAAAGGAATTTGCCAACGGGAGAAGCAATAGAGAAAGAGACCACACAGGGGGAATGGTCAGAGAGGCCCGATGGGAGGAAGTGAGCCTCACCATGAGGATTCTCTATGATCCAGTCATGATCCACTAACGCCCGATCCTCACCATGAGGATTCTCTCTCTTATTTTACTTTGGTTTTCCTTGTTCTCAATTGATTCATTGCAAGGATCAATTGACTTTGAAACTCTTTTGTTCCCTTGAACACATTTTTGAGAGATTAATTAAGAGAATTAACACTTTAATTCTCATTCATTTCATTCTTACATAAGAGAGATTAAATCACCTTGAAAGTCCTTGAAATTCCACCAAGGAAGTCCCAAAAGACTCCTTTTGGGACCATTTTCATACCCTTTTGGGCACCTTGACCCCCCTTTCGGGAACAACTCTTCCCTTTCGGGAAGATTGACTTCCTTTCGGGCAAATTGAAGCCTACTTTCGGGCTAAATTCATTCTTTCCCTTTTGAGAAAGTTCTTTGACTTTCTTGGAGGAACCTTACTTTCGTTTTTTGGAAACTTTTCATTTACTTTTTCAAGGCTCTTTCCTTCACATTTTTCTCAAACTGAAGACACTTTTCCTCCTTCACTCTCTCTTATATTTTGTAACTCTTCTCTTTTAATAGAGAATAATTTTTATCTGATAATCACCCACATCAGATTGGTGTCCACCGTATAAGCAAAATGAAAACTAGAAAGGTGATGCGTTCTTGTACACCTATTGCTGGCACAACTCTTGAGGACAATCCTCTGGCAGTTCAAGCACCTCTTCCACCACCTCCAATGGACACTATTCCAAAGGAAGTTCCTAACACCACTTCACATCCCAATCTTCCTGAAGGCAACATAGCGAATGATCAGGAGGGAAATCCATTTGATGATGATATTGATGAGGAGTTCCATAGATCTTTGGAACAAGGTAAAGACATTGAGTTCATGCTTTCTCATAAGAAGTAATTCGAAGAATATCTTCGATTCATGGAGGCTCGGGAACGACAAGAGAAGCAAACAACTCAACATCCTGATGCCTCCAGTGATACAACATTGCCTCAACATGATCTATCGTCTACTGAGCCTATCTAATCGGGACCTTCAAATCCTGATCCTCATGTTACTTTTAACAAAGTGTCAATGGTCAATCTCACTGGTTCTTCACCACCGCGACCTCACAGCATGGATAACCATTCTACTCCAATAGAGAAAGCTAAGTCTACTTCTCATCTTTGTCATTCCTCTACTACTGATAACAAAATACATGATATGTATGATCAATTGAAGGATTTATTACATACATTTCAACCTTCATCAACGCCTTCGAATATTATTGCTTCTAATCCTTTGAAATATGAGTATCAAACACTTGCATTTCCATTAAATTTTAAACCACCTTCTTTAGCTCGATATAATGGTTCTTCGGATCCAGAAACTCATTTGAAATATTATACTACTGCTATGTTCATGTATGCAACAGATGATGCTTTACTTTGTAAGTGTTTTTTTAATAATCTTTCAGGACAGGCCTTAGATTGGTTCCTTTCACTTTCCCCTAACAGTATTGAGAGCTTTCATCATTTTGGAACTATGTTCATTTAGCATTTTGTTGCATGCTCTTTACAGAAGAAAGCTCGCATACACCTCCTCAATGTTTGACAAAGGCACGACGAACAACTTTCGGCCTACTTCAAGAGGTTCAATGAAGAAACATTGACAGTTCAAAATTGCACGGAGGCTACTTACATTGAGGCTTTTTGCAATGGTCTCAAGCCAGGACGCTATTCGGAGAAGTTAAATGTCCTTCAACCACAAACTACAACGTAATTATTTGGAAAAATTGCTAAGTGGATTAAAGGGGAGGAAATAGAACGTTCCAAAAGAGAATTAAGAAGGATTGAAAAGGAAGAAATGTACAAATCAAATAGCAAGCTTCTGGTCAAGAAACAACGATTTGGCAAGAATGAATTTACAGTTCCTTCTTTCCCCAGGGAAGCTGGAAGAGACAACGGAGAACAGCCTCATTACGGTTAAAATTCTTACAGAGGCAAAGACAGTTATTCCAGATCCCAATATGATCGAAGATCATCACATCTCGATCGACAAAATTCTTGGAGATCTTTGAGAAGCAGTTCTTACACACGTTTAACGGTTTCTAGAGCATACATTCTCAGCCGGGTGGAATCTCATGGCATTTTGCCCGCACTTAAGAAGATCCCCGTTCCAATGGAGAAAAGGAACAAAAATTTCTATTGTGCCTATCACAAGGACATTGGGCACACAACAGAGAATTGTTTCTCCTTGAAGAAGGAAATTGAGAATGCCATCAAGAGAGGACAATTGTTCGAATTCGTGGTAAAACAGCTTACCGATGGCAACTCCAACATGAAGCCACCAAGTTTTGACAATTCATCCAAGCAAGAAGAACCCAAGGTGACAAATGTGATTTCACTTGTTTTTGATGGAGAACCAAGGTCCAAAAAACCAAGGTTAACTGATACATCTGTTTATTATATTAATTTTCATGATGACAAGCTTTTAGTTATCTCTCTTTTGATTGAGAATTTTTTCATTAAACAAATATTAGTAGATACTGGTAGTTCTGCTAACATTTTGTATGTAGATGTTTTCAAAAGAATGTCTATCCCAATGGAAAAGGTAAACCCAGTGCAAGTACCTTTGATGGGGTTCTCCGGTTCTATCATATATGCCATCGGGACCATAGCATTACAGATCCAGTGGAATAAGTCTCAATCAATTACAACGGAGTTCATTCTTGTTGAGACACCTTCTCCATACAACATAATTCTTGGAAGGCCAGCCTTGAATCACATGAAGGCAATGGTCAATACCTCCGCTAATGAGCTCATCATCCCGATGCCAAATGGAGGTATTCACAAGATCTAAGGTGATATTCGGTTGGCTAAGGAGTGTTTCATGAACACTCTAGAAAGCATTAAAGATAAGACGAGTATGGAGAAGATTGATAACATGGCAGGTATTGAGGATCATAATACAAGTCTAAGCCCATGCACAGATGTGGAAGAATTCCAAATTGATGTGCTTCACCAAGAGAGGAAAGTCACCATCGGGAAGTCCCTTCCTTGGATCTTGAAGAAGAACCTTTTAGACTGCTTAGTCGATAACAAAAATGTTTTTGCATGGTCTCCTTTAGAACTCGGCACCGTTCCAAGATCCTTTGCTGAGCATAACCTTGGGATTCCGGTGGATGCAAAGGCTATATATCAGGAGCGAAGGAACTTGGCATTGGACAGACAAGAAGTCATCAAGAAAGAAGTGGCTGATCTACTTAATGCCAAAATCATCAGGAAGGTTAGATTTCCACAATGGCTAGCAAACCCGGTGGTGGTACCCAAGCCCGATGGTTCTTGGAGGGTTTGCATAGATTTCACTAATTTAAACAAGGTCATCCTGAAGCGTCCATACCCGATACCAAGGATCGATCAATTGGTAGATGCCACTTCGGGACCATGTACCTATCCTTCCTTGATGCCTATAAAGGCTATCATCAAATTTGCATGGCTAAGAAAGACGAAGAAAAAACATCCTTTATCACCCCGAATGGACTATATTGCTACACAAGGATGCCTTTCGGCCTTAAGAATGCAGGAGCTAAGGTTCATGAGCTCGTCAACAACATGTTGAAGGAAAATATTGGCAAGAATGCCAAATCTTACTTTGATGACATCCTCATAAAATCTAAGACAGAGAAGACTTTCATTGCTGATATTTTTTGGAAATTTTCCAAAAATTGAGGATTTATGGTTTGAAGCTGAATCCGAAGAAATGTTCATTTGGAGTTGAAGCAGGAAAGTTTTTGTGGTACATGGTATCCAATCGGGGAATTGAGGCAAACTCGAAGAAAATCAAGGCGATCATGGACATGAAAGCCCCAACTACCCAGAAACAACTTCAACAACTCATAAGGAGGATAGTTTCCTTAAACATATTTTTCTTAGCTTCGGGAGAGAAGGCCTTCCCTTTGTACCAAGCTGTTAAGTCCAAAGTTCCCTTCCAACGGATGAGGGAATGTGATGAAGCTTTGCAGAAGGTAAAAGAATATTTATCTACTCCTCCTATCTTGGTGTCACCTATTTTAGGTGAGATTTTACACTTTTATTTGGCCATTGGCCTAAACATGTTCAGTTCGGTACTTTGTGCCAATAGAGACGAAATTCTCAAACCCATCTACTATGTTAGTCACATCTTTCAAGGCCTGGAAACTAGATATTCCAACCTTGAAAAGCATGTTTTGGCTGTAGTAGTCACTTCAAGAAGGTTAGAACCTTATTTTCAATCACATGTTATTCATGCGTTCACTAGTGCTCCTGTTAGGTGAATTTTACAAAAACCCGATACCTCGGGAAGACTCCTTAAATGGACAATTGAGCTTTCAGAATTTCATCTCGAATATGTTCCAAGGAAAACTATTAAAGCTCAAGTCCTTGTAGATTTTGTACAAGAGTGTACCATTCCTGATCCTCCAAAGAGCCTACCTAACAAAGATCAAATTCCTTCTCCTCAGAAATGTTGGTATCTTTATTCTGATGGCTCCCTGGTGAAGGATCATAAGGGAGCAGGCTTTGTTCTCAAAAGCCCCGAAGGTATTAAATTCATTTATGCTTTAAAGTATGAAATTACTTTGAGTAATAATGAATCCGAATATCAGGCTTTCTTAACAGAATTGAAAGCTGCTGAAAGTTTGAGGATTAAAAACCTCATTGCCCGAATGGACTCTCAACTCCTTGTGGGCCACATAAATGGTTCTTATGACACCAAAGGTGAGAATATGCAAAAATATCTCAACTTGTGTATGGGGCATTTAAAAAAATTTGATTATGTCAGAGATGAGTACATTTCTCGCAAACAAAATTATGAAGCTGACATTTTATCAAAATTGAAACTTGATGATCTTCAAGATCACCCATCGGGTTACCATTTGGATCGAACCCTTGCTAGTACGTTCCATTGACATTGAACTTGTCTTTAAGGGTTCAGAAGATCCTTCCCGTACGTGGATAGATCCAATTTATATGTATATTGCCAACGGGGACTTACCTAATGATCCCGAGAAGGCTATGAAGATCAAGACTGTATCTTCTAGATACACTATTATTGGTGATGATTTGTATAGACGAACTTTTTCTTGGCTTTTACTTAACTGTTTAAGTCCACATGAAGGAGAAAAAGTTCTTAAGGAAGTCCATGAAGGAATTTGTGGAGCACACATTGGCTCCCGGAGCCTTACTCGAAAAATCATGAGGACTGGCTACTTTTGGCCTACCATGGAAGAAGATGCAAAGACACTGGTAAAAACTTGCCTTAAGTGTCAAATTCATGCTAACATTCATCATAACCCTTCTATGGTTTTTGCTTCTTTACGTAACGCGATCCCTTTTTGCCAATGGGGAATGGATCTTTTGGGACCATTCCCGAAGGCACCAGGAAATAGGGAATTTTTGATAGTAGCCATCGACTACTTCACTAAATGGGTTGAAGCCAAGCCTTTAGCTTCAATTACTTCAAAGGTAATTAGAGATTTTTCTTCAATAATGTTATTACCAGATTTGGTGTTTCTAGGATCCTAACTACGGATAATGGAACATAGTTTGCCTCTCTTGAGTTTCGGGACTTTTGCGATGAAATGAAAATTGATCATAGATTCTCTTCTGTGGCACACCCTCAAACTAATGGTTTAGCGGAAGTAACCAACAGAACAATTTTACAAGGCTTGAAGAAGAGGCTTGATTCTTCCAAAGGTAAATGGGTGATGAATTACCTAAAGTCCTTTGGAGTTATAAAACTACACCCCATTCCCGGACCCAAGAATCTCCTTTCAATTTATGTTTTGGGACAGAGGCTCTTATGCTCATAGAAATTGATATTCCTTCTACTAGATAGCAATATTTTGATCCCCAGCTTAATGATCAAAAATTGGTTGAAAACCTTTTTATGTTAGATCATATAAGGGAAAAAACGACAATTCTAGAATCGGAGTACAAAAAGAGAATAGCAAGGTCCTACAATAAGAAAGTAAAGACAAGCCACATTCAAATGGGAAGCCTTGTGCTAAGAAAGAACAAAGCAAGTAGGCAAAATCCCGGAAGAAAGCTTGATGCAAATTTGGAAGGTCCCTACATTGTAGTAAAAGACAATGGTAATGGGAGTTTCAAGCTTGAAGATATGGATGGAAGAATAATCGCAAGGACGTGGAAAACAATCAATTTGAAAAGATTTTTTCCTTGATCCATCCCTAAAGCTAATCCAGAATGCCAAAGGTGAATCCCTAAGGTGAATCCTGAAAGTGATTCACTACGGAAGGTCCAAGTGTAAAATCACTTCAATTGCTTTCCCGGATGATTAAGTTTTTTCATGATTTTTCCTATGTACATCTTGAAAGGGATTTCCTATTAACATCCCGATGGGATTTTCTTTACATATTTTTAGATTAATCTCAATTCTTTGAGATGTTCATGTATTGTTCACACT
>JAXGGT010031664.1:0-13707 GCA_035583425.1 Marsdenia floribunda
TGAGCACTATATTGCTTTCTAGTTTTTAAATTAATCTTGGCCGGTTTGACGACAACCGCGAATTTATCCTTTACCACGTTCAAAGCTGGTCGGCCAAGAATAATGTTGTAGGCAGTGGGATAATCCACTACCAAAAAGGTAAGTTCTTGCTGCCGAATGTTAGACACAGGACCCCATTCGACTGTTAAATTCACTGTACCCATATTATAAGTAGTAGTTCTAGAAAAACCAATTAATGGGATTTTGGTGGTTGTGAGGCGGAAGATGGTAACTGCATTTGCTGGAAACTTGATAATATAGAATGTTGGTAGAAATACCGGTGTCAGCCAGAATGTGCTTGACTAAAAATGATCCGACCTGCAAGGAAATTACCAAAGGTATGTTGTCATTAAGGGGGCAAGATGAATCAGATACCTTCTGCCGCTTAGTGTATGTTGCGGAAAAACAAGGTCTTCTAGCGGCGATGACATGAATGATTTTTGGAACCGAACTAGGTTGGGGCGAAGGTTGTTCTGGAACTGGTGCTGGAGATTGCTGGAGATATTCAGTTAAAGAGCCTCTCTTGATGGCCGATTCTAACTCCCATTTTAATGAATAACATTCTTTTGTAGTGTGGCCTGTGTCCTTATGGAAGTAGCAGTATAAATCTGGGTTTCGGCGTTCAGTATTCGGCATCATGGGTCTTGGTGGCCGAAAGATACCCAAACTTTCTACTTTTTGCAAAATTAGAGCACGGGGAGCATTCAGAGGAGTGAAGTTCGGGTTGCGGAATTGTCCAGACCGGGGAGGTCGGGAATTATTATTGTTGTTGTTTGTATCGTCGATTGTTATTGTGTCGGTATTGCTGATGTTGTCTGGTGGGTGTAGAGGAATCATGTTGTGGTTGAATGTCTTGTGTAGCTGAAGGCTGTGAAGCATTATTCTGTTGGGGGGTCTTCAGATTGTGTGGCTGAAGGCCACGATCTTGAGGTGATTGATAAGCAGCAGATCTGAAATCGGAACCTGAAGATGAATTATTGTTCTTATTCTTGTTGTGACGATTGAAACGAGGATCTGGCTTCAAGGCTTCCTCCTTCTCCAATTGCCGAAGTTCAACTTTGGATCGTTCCAACTCTTTTGTCCGAATCCACTTGCAAACTTTGGCGAAAAGATCTTGAAGAGTATGGGGTTGTAAAGTGTTCAACTTAGATGAATAGCGACCAGGACGAAGGCCGTTGATGAAGGCTTCAATGTACGTAGCCTCCGTACAATTATAAACATTTTGGGTTTCCTGATTAAATCTTTTCTGAAAGGCTGCCAAGGTTTTATCTTTCCTTTGACGAATATTGTGCGAACGAAGACGGGGTTTCTTCTGCATTCGGCTACCTGCAAAACTATGCAAAAACAACTTACCAAGCTGGCTGAAAGATATGATGGAACCGGCGGGAAGGGTGCCGAACCAATCTAAAGCTTGACCCATAAGAGTGATTGGGAAGCAACGACACAGAAGCATATCATTAGCTGCATGCATAACCATCAGAGTGGTGTAGTGCTTGATGTGAACTTCCGGATCAATGGAACCATTGTATTTTTCAAAAGTGGGAACTTTGAACTTGTCTAGAAAAGGAACATCACGATAGTCAGGCTTCAATGGATTAGACTAAAAAATGTTCCACTGAGTTTTTGGTTGCTGAAACTTAGGCAAAATAAGCTGCATCTGATCATACAATTCTTTGATCTTAGCATCAGCTTCCGGTACTGGAGTACTGGTAGTATCAGCTGAAAGCTGCTTGAGAGTTGGAGATTCAAAACGAACTGAAGTTGGAGGTGGGGGAGCAGATTTAGCTGGAACCGATGGGGGAGGAGCAACCGATGGCACAACAGTGTGGACGGAAGGTCGAGGTTTTGTCTGATGAGGAGGTGGAGTGGGAAGATCTTTAGCTCCAAGGTCAGTAGAACCAGCTCCTTCAAACTTAGAGGTAGCTTCGGAATCAGTACACTTCTGACGAAGGAACTCCTTAAATTCTTCTAAATGTGCAAACATGAAGTCATAATCAGCCTGGGAGCACTTAGGACGAATAGACGAAAGGCCAATCTGTTCACGGAAAGTGTTAGTGTCAACACTTTCTTCAGTTGGGAAGTTCTGAGCCGGTTGCTTGCCATGAACATGCCGGCGAGAAGGGCCATAAGATGCAGACTGTAAAGGCAGATCCTTTGATCGAGGAACCAGCAAAGGAATGTTATCAGCCGGATGTGGGCTAACATAGCGGTGAGTAGCTTCCGGACGTGCTTGGCAGGGGTTGGAAGGATGGTGTGCAGAAGGATTGACAAAGGGAGGAGTAGGACGACGACTAGTAGTCATGATGAAAAAGTGGAGTGAGTTGAAAAAATACCAGAAAATGGTGGGCGCCAATTATGTAGCCGAAAGGTCCTCCTTCACTTAGTCGAATAGTCTTGTTGGAAAATCCTTCGGTTAAGTATCTGCAAGAATGGGGGAAATGGGTTTATCCCCCAAAGAAGCTCCGATGCTTAAGTTAGTAGTCTGTCCAATGATTAAGTCAAACTCCAAAGCAAAGGGATTAAAAGCACTTACCTCTTTTGGGAGACATTAATTGTTTACATAGGAGACAAATCTCCAAATAGTTTAGTAGTTTTCCAATGCGGGATATAGATAATCCCAATGTAAAACCTCTTAGGGATAGATAAGTCATTTAGATAAATAATTAGGCATAAATAATTATATATTTATGCCCATATACACCATAGGGCTATGGTGCTAGACCCGGAAGAAAGATCGATCTGATAGCCTGAAGGCTAAAGGAAAGCAATTCGCCAAGCTAATTGAATAAGTTTTGAGAGTACTTACATTTCGGCTTTCTCATGGATGAACGGACATAGGTACTGGATGGAAATTCAAATTCGGTTGGGAGTAAAATTTGAAATTGAAGATCCTCTATTGAAATATGAGGGGCTTGATTGAGACTGGGTTAGTGATTTACTAGAAACAGAAGATGACGGGTCGGGGCTAATACTACCTTGTTCAAGGGATGAAAATTTGTTGAATGGAGGTGGTGTTGGTTAGAGGTGTAATCGAGTCGAGCCGAACAGAGCATTGCATGTTTGGGCTTGGTTTGTATAATTTTCGAGCACTGCTTGAGTTCACTCGTTTAATGTTTCGAGCATGACATTTTGTTCGAGTTCGTTCAATTATTTGTTTGTATAGTTCGATAATTGTTCGAGTTCGGCTCGTTTAACTTTCGAGCTCGAACTCGCTCAAATTATGTTTTTTAAAAAATTATAAAAAATAAAAATAAAAATAAATAATAAAAATATCAAATTTTTACTAGACTTAAAATTTCTAAAATAACAATAACTTATACAATTTAAGTATTTAACAACTCAATAAACTAAAAAACCTTATTAAAATATAAAAACTCACATAAAATAATAAATTTTAAATTTCTAAAAGATAACTATATAATACAAATTAACCACACAAAGGATTAATAAATAAAAATAAAAGAGTGATTTCTTCATACATTTCTTAATATAAAAAAAGATAATAAAAGGTTAAAACTCTATAAAATGATAAATGCAACATCCAAAAATTAAGTACAATAACTAAAATTGTTAATTCCAAGCTACGATATAAAAATTTCTTCAAAAGATGATTGTTCATCCTCTACCTGAAAAGATGGTTGTTCATCCTCCACCTGAAAAAGAAGAGGATATATCTATTAAAAAACATACTAATTGAATGATCAAATACTTTAGACCATCGTTTGAACTGGATTGTGCTTAGGAAAAATCTTTCTTCCCAAAGAAAGAATGTTTTAGAACGGCGCTTCTGATAAATTAGAAAACTAATTTGAATATATATAGATATATATATCAGGAATACCTAAAAGCTGACTTTTACAATACCTCTTAATAACTAAGGACTCATAAATTATTAAATAATTCACAGTACTAATAACAAATAGTTGATCGACATGAATAACCCTACTCAATTGCAGTATTATTGCACCACTATCAGAATCAACCAATAATCCTCCAATTACGGCACCTCCCAACAACAATTAGAACAAGCTCAAATCCAATCCATATCTTAGCAAATCTCAAAAAAAAAAAAAGAAAAAAAAGAATGACCACGATAAACTAGCAATAGTGGATTATGATCAAAGACAAGGGTTTCCAATATAAGGGTAATTGTCCCAGAAGAAACTCATTATGGAATCTGAAAAAGAAAAGATGGGCCTCCAAGAAATCTTTCTCTATTCTTATAATTTGACCCCTTGAGAAGAGAAAGTAGATAGAAGAAAATTGGGGAAGCTTAAATGAGACTAGGTGAGAGAGGGAAGGTTTGGAGCGCTTGACATGACACAGTAGCAACTGTTAGACTTGAATGAATAAGCACAACAGAAATCAATAAATAGTACCCATCACGTTTGGCCAAACCAGTTGGTTAAACAAGATTTTGGGTTTCTAAGTTTGATGAGAACAAAAGATTTCAAACTAAAACCAATTTACCTGTTTTAAGGAAAGATACCAACCTATCACTGGCGCCATTATCATTTACTGCTACAACCTGCAAATGGCCACACAGTCTACAGCGTCCGTACGGGGATACATGAGTCAACTTTGCTGGATCCAGCTGGCCGGCGATGTCGAGTAGCGGTAATCGGCGATGACCGGTGATCTGGCGAGCAGTGGCGACCGACGATTTGGCTAGCAGTGGCTACCGGAGATCTGGCAAAGAGAAGAGAGGCGTGACAGGGAGAAGAGAAAGGAAAGGGGCAAAGAAAAGGGGAGAGAGAAAGGGAAAAAAGAGATTTTCTATGTGGGAGGGTAAAAAGAAACCCTAATATGATAATTATATTTTTTATTAAATAGTAATATATATAATATATAAATATTATAATTTGTTCGCGAACGCTCGATTATGTTCGCGAACACTGTTCGAGTTCACTCGAAAATTAATCGAGCATAGTAAAATGTTTGAATTCGGCTCATTTAATAAACAAATGAGCTTTAATCGAACATAAACGAGCTCGAACGAGCTCTGTTCGCGAACATTTGGTTTGTTTAACAGCTCTAGTGTTGGTAGTGGTGGCGTGCTGCATTTGATGATGAATTGTGTATGAAGAAGAAGAAGGCGAGAGGCCATGATGATGAGGTGTATGAAGTAGCGGCGGGTGGCTGGAATACTGGGTAGAAGAAGAGGAATAAACCCTAAAAGAAATTAAACAATGGCCCCTATATTTTTATAATTATTATGATTAAACTTATTAAAATTTTAAGTAATCATCATTTACCTAATTACCCTTTAAAAAGTCATGTGACCTGCACATGACTTAACAGAATCTCTCATTTACCAGAAAAATGTAACTGAAGTGTTGTTTTGGTAAAAAAAAAAGTTGGAGTGCAAGTTTGAGACGAAAAAAAGTTGGAATGCAAAATCAAAAATTGGGAAAAGTTCAGGTGCACTGGGGACACTTTACCCTAATATTTGTAATTTTTTTAAAAAAAACTTAAAATTATAATTGCATTAAAAAACTTATGAGGAACATAATTTTTTGATTTTTATTAATCTAAAAAATTAAAATATATGACATTAATATTTTTTTTATAAATATAAATTATTAATGACATTATATTTAAATGTAAAATTTTAATTTTTTTATTATGTAACTTAACCTAGTTATTGATTTAAGTTTTTTAATTGAGTATTAAATAAGAGAATGAGAATAAATTAAAAAGAAAAAAAATTAGAAAAAAAGGAGAAAATTATAAACTAATAAAATACATATAAGAATAAAAATAAAATAAAGAATAAGTAACTAATATAGCTAATGTAAGTAATATATTGATTAAATGAAAAGTGGGATAAATTATAAAATTATAGATAAAATTTGGAAGATAAAAAGACAAAGTAAAAATAATAATAAAAATAAAGGAAAATAAAATAAAATCCAAAATGTTAATAAAAATAACCAAAGTGTTATTAGAAGAAAAATTAGCTTTTAGAAGAAAGCTCTACAATTTTATACATAACAGATATATATTCTGGGAAGACCCGAAGTCCCAGGGTTGAGATGGGACGATTTAGTATTTCTTCATTCATTCCCATCCAATCCAAAAAACTATTTCGGGGTTTTGGTAAATTGGTTTGGAGCTTTTGCGGAATTCTAAGATAAACAATTTTTTTTTTTTTTTAATCAAAATTTTTAATAATTTCAGAATTGTTAATCTCAATCTGAATATATATATATATATATATGTATAACTCACATATAATATATTTTAAGTATAATTGAATTCTTCAAAATTTGAAATATTATCAATTGTATATTTAATATTTTGATTATGAAATATAAGTGTTCTAAATATATATTGAATATAATGTGACACATGACAGAGTAAAATTAATAGCTATAATTAATAGCTCACCTAGTCATCTCACTTCACCCAAGAAGGCAAACTTTGACCTAGACAATCGGGGTGAAAGGTTGAACTGGTGAGGTGAAAAGTGAGAATGAGACAAGGTCAAGTCACCTCGACAAACAATATTTTGCCTCTAAAGATTATAAATATTAATCCTACAAATACATTACGACCAGTCAAAGGTCAATACAAGAAAGCTATTACAAAACTTGCCTTACAAGGAACAAAACTTGTCTTACAAGCTTCCCACATTATATTACTTGGGGGCCAAGAAAGGTAATGCTTTTTTCGTATATAAATACAAGAAATTTGATTTCCTACTGATTAATCTCTTTGAAGGGGCAAAAAAGGAGACACTCTCTCCAATTTGCCTTATTTTTCAGGTGGTAACCGTTTCAATACTTCTTCTCAAAGATATCAACCTCACCCTTGGATTATAGGTGGTTCTCCATCTTCAATTCAAAGGTTGGTGATTCTTTGTCAACTCTTCCAATTGTGTTCGATCTTATAAATTTCAGTTTGCAGGCTGATTGCATCACCAGTTTGGTTCCGTTACCGGAAAACGAAAGTTTTCTCTTCTTTTCATATGGCTACCACACAAACTTGTCCTACACATGCAAATCAAGGAACACACCATCAAAAAACCTCTGTTCCATGGGCTGTATCAATCCATGATACACCATCACAACAATCTCATGTACGGAATAATACTGCAAGATACCTTGTCTCTGAAAGATTGGGAGCTATGGGTGGAGATCTTCGTGACCACCTCAATGAAAACAGGGGGAAATCTATTGCCCAAAGTGAAGAAACTTCTCAATCTGTTCAACAAATGATAGATGAATTACAAAAATTGGGAAAAGAGAATGAAATCATGAAGGAATGGTCAAATTTATATACAAAGATGGTAGTTATTGGCCATCTTCTTCCCCCTCCAATAACTTTACCACTAGGATCTTTACCCAAAAAAGCTCATGCTCTAATAGTTAAAGAATATTCAACTCCAAAGACACACCATGCAGAATCATCAAGGTGGCCTACCGTTACTCCAAATACCTCTAAGCAACGTAGACAACAAATTTCCAAGATAAGAAGTGGAGTTGGAGAATCACGTCACTCTTCTCGACCGGTGAAGTCACAGAATGTGATCTCTAAAATACCAAGCAAGTAGCTAAAAGACCAAGGACACAACGGTCTAAGTCTCCTCCTAAGGTGAAAAAATCGTCTAAACATTCCATGCAGCGGACAATTGATATTAGATCATTTACTAAATGGATCCGTGAGGTAACTCCCGATTCAAATCTTAAATTACCTCAATTTGTTTTGTATAATGGCAAGTAGAGGCCCCTTGAACATATTTGTCGATATAAATCTGCTATGAGACTTGTCAATACAAATGAAGCCCTGTTATGTTGAGCATTTCCAAGTACATTGTCGGAAAAAGCTATGACTTGGTTCACTACGCTCAAATATGATTCTATTGACTCTTAGTTATCTTTGGAATACAAATTTCTTGACAAATTTGGCATAGCTGAAACAATTACAAAAACTGGGAAAAGAGAATGAAATCATGAAGGAATGGTCAAGTTTATATACAAAGATGGTAGATATCGACCATCTTCTTCCCCCTCCAATAGCTTTACCACTAGGATCTTTACCCAAAAAAACTCATGCTCTAATAGTTGAAGAATATTCAACTCGAAAGACACACCATGCAGAATCATCAAGGCAGCCTACCGTTACTCCAAATACCTCTAAGCAACGTAGACAACAAATTTCCAAGATAAGAAGTGAAGCTGGAGAATTACGTCACTCTTCCCGACCGGTGAAGTCACAGAATGTGATCTCTAAAAATACCAAGCAAGTAGCTAAAAGACCAAGGACACGACGGTCTAAGTCTCCTCCCAAGGTGAAAAAATCGTCTAAACATTCCATGCAACGGACAATTGATATTGGATCATTTACTAAATGGATCCATGAGGTAACTCCCGATTCAAATCTTAAATTACCTCAATTTGTTTTGTACAATGGCAAGTCGAGGCCCCTTGAACATATTTGTCGATATAAATCTGCTATGAGACTTGTCAATACAAATGAAGCCCTGTTATGTTGAGCATTTCCAAGTACATGGTCGGAAAAAGCTATGACTTGTTTCACTACGCTCAAATATGATTCTATTGACTCTTAGTTATCTTTGGAAAACAAATTTCTTGACAAATTTGGCATAGCTGAAACAATTCCCAAGATACAAGGTGACCTTGCTAATGTCAAACGACAAGAAAGTGAATCACTTCTTTCTTACTTGGAATGATTTAAGAGGGTTTATGATGAAACTGAAGGAATCAGTGATGACACAGTTTTGACATGTTTTGAAGGAGGTTTTAATTCTCATACTTTGTTTACTGAATTACAATTGAGAAAGCCCAAGACATTGGGTGAAATGTTTGACGTAGAAAGGAAAGTGACTCTTGGAGAAGATGTTAATGGAAACAAGTCAGATTCTAGGAGCAGGAATAAAGAACCAGAAAGAGATTCCAAGGTCAATAAAAGTCCTGGTTTCAAATCAAATAAAGAAGGGAAAAACAAGACCCAAAAAATTGAGCCAGCCAATCCACTCACGGTGCCAAGGGAAAGCTTGATCGTAATCATAAAAGAAAAGTATGGAGTCCAAGATCCAATGCCCTTAAATCCTTACTCAAAGGATACTAGGGATCAAATTAAATATTGTGCCTTTCACAAAGATTATGGGCACGCAACTAGAAATTGTATTTAGTTGAAACAAGCTATAGAAAGGTTACTTCAAGATGGATACCTGACGGAGTATCAAGCCAACCTGAGATGTCGAACTGAGAAAGATGAGCAAACAAATCGAGGTGACTCAACTCGCCCAGCTAGAGAAAGAGTAATCAACGTAATTTCTCATGAAATAACTTCAATATCTCAACTCAAGAAACAAATTCATGCTTTGGACAAAACATTTATGATCTGTGAGTATTCTGACCATGAAGAGCATATTTCGTTCTCACAATCTAAGTTAGCCCTTGATGTGGAAGCAAGGAGAAACCCCATCACGCTAGAAGTTATAGTGACAGCACTCGATATAGACAAATGTACCATCAAGTGTGTTCTCATGGATACAGGTGCCTTGAAAGATATCTTATTCTGTAAGTGTTTTCAAGAAATGGGACTAGAAGATAAGAATATCAAGCCTTGATTTCCCATAATTGAATCAATTTCTTCATTAATTGCTTCTTTCTAGAAGGCTACATCTTGTGATTTCATAGCTTCCTCAAATTTTTGAGGATCACCTTCCATATTATAACAATATGGTATTTGGTTACTAACCAAATTTCTTGTCCCTTCTACAAGAAACATGAAGAAGTCAGGACCAAAGTCTTTTGCTTTTCTAGCTCGTTTACTTCTTCGAAGATTTATCGAATCTTCTTTATCTATATCCACAACATCTGTATCTTTATTTAAACTTTGAATTTCTTGGTCTGAAATTTTATCTTTATCTAGAATTTGAGGGACAGATTTAAAACTATCTTCTTCAAATATTGCATCATGTGACTCAATTACCTTATTAATAGGTATCAAGTCATTTTGTTCAATTACCATGAGTTTATATGCTTTACTATTTTGTGCATAGCCTAAGAAGATACATTTAATTCCTCTTTCTCCCAATTTGTTTCTTTTGGGTTCTGGAACTTTAACCATTGCCCGACATCCACAAACTCTTAAATAGTTTAGGTTCGGTTTTCTTTTATTCCAAAATTCATAAGGGGTCTTCTTACTGCTTTTATTAGGAACTCTATTTAAAATATGACAAGCTGTAAGTAAAGCTTCACCCCAAAAGCCTTGACTTAAACCAGAATTAGACATCATATAATTAACCATTTCCATTAATACACGATTTTTACGTTCAGCTACACCATTTTGTTGTGGTGTATATGGTGCCGTAATTTCATGTTTTATTCCTGTTGTCTCAAAAAATAAAGGATTATAATATTCCGCCCCTCTATCTGTCCTTAAACATTTTATAAATGTTTCACAGTGTAACTTTATTTCACTTTTATAAATTTTAAATTTATCTAAAGCCTCAACTTTTGAATGCATAAGATAAACATGACAGAATTTGCTATAATCATCTATAAAAGTAATAAAATATTTCTTCCCACCTACAGTAGGAGTACTATATAAATCACAAATATCACTGTGAATTAAGTCAAATAAATATGATGACCTTTCAATTTTAGGAAAAGATTTTCTGGTTATTTTTGTTAGTATACATGTATTGCATTTTTCATGAATTTTATTAACATATGGAATTAAATTAAGATTAACCATATTCATAATTATTTTAAAATTCACATATCCTAACCTATTATGTCACAGATTAGAAGACTCAAGAATATAAACAAAATCAGTAATATTATTATTGATATTTAATTTGAACATACCATTACAATAATAACCCTTACCAACAAATATCCCCCCTTTTGATAATACAAATTTATCAGCCTCAAATACCAGTTTAAAACCAAATTTGTTCAAAACACTACCAGAAACTAAATTTTTCCTCACTTCTGGAACATAAAATACATTTGTTAAAGTTAACATTTTTCCAGAAGTAAATTCAAGTTCCACGTCCCCAATTCCCAAAACTGGGGCTGTAGCAGAGTTTCCCATATATACAATAGTTTCATCAGAAACTTGTTTCATTTTCTTGAACTTGCTCTATCTTTGCACACATGGCGAGTAGCACCAAAATCCACCCACGACGCCATGTCATCTTCAAGAAGATTTACTTCATAAATCATGGCAATCAACTTCTCATTCTTAGCAGAGGAAAAGCTTGTAGTTTTGCCATTGTCTTTCTTTTCATTGTCTTTCTTCTTCTTATAATGATGACAATTTACCTTGTAATGTCCTTCCTTTCCACAAAAATAACAACTGCCCTTTTTCTTTTTCTTAAATTTTTGGGTTAGTTTGAAAAGGTCTTTTCTTTGACATTGTATTTGTTTGTCTTTCTTCAATTACCAAGAATTTTGAGGCTTGATCATTGGACTCCTCTTGAACTTTTAATTCTTTTTTAAATTCTTCTTCTACACGAAGAGAATTTGCAAGTTGCTCAAGAGAAATATCCTCCCTTTTATGTTTCAAATTTCTTTTGAAATCTTTCTAGGAAGGGGGTAATTTATCGATAATATTAGACACAATAATTGATTCATCCATATGCATTTTATGTTGAACGAAATTATTCAGAATTCTCACAATTTCATGAAACTGTTCCATTACTGACCTGGTTTCGTTCATTCTATAACTGTTAAAACAAGAGACGAGAAATTTCTTATTGGTTGCATCTTCTAGCATATACTTGTTCTCCAATTTCTCCCAAAGTTCTTTAGCAGTTGATATATGATGATAGATATCGAATAAGGCATCACTCATTGCATTCAAAATATGACCCCTGCAAATTTCATCATCTGTGTACCATTTCTGTCTTCTTCTAATTTCTTCAAGAGTTTCGTTATCCTTCTCATCAGGCCTTGGTGTGTTGAGAACGTAAATTACTTGAAGGGATACCAATAGAAAATGTACCCGTTTTTGCCATCTGAACGTAAATTACATCAAATCGTTCTAATTTCACGATAGATGTAGCAAGTTCCTTCAATGTTGTTGTCATTATTGTTTATACTTTCTATATAGCGCATTTAGATTGTTAGAAAAATAAGAAATAAAAAGGCGATAGAAACAGGAAAGAATTTCAAGGCGTGTATCAATGCCACTTTCTTAAAGGCAATATTTGTCCTATACAGTTTACCATCAGGATACAATGAAGAAAATATCTTGTGAGTATGTTTGATGTCGTTTAGAACTCTTTTGTTTATTTTGATAGCGTAAATCTTTATTCTTGATAATAATTCTGCAGTAATCAATATGTAGAATATTTATTAAGGGAAGGTAAAATACTCTTTCAGATATAATATTTAATTATATCTGTATTTTATATTTCCAACAGAAGCCTCTTTACAGAGAAACTCTTTCAGATATAATATTTAATTATATCTTTATTTACGTTTCAAACAGAAGTGTCTTTACATAATAGAACACTTCTGTCTTTGTCTCGGTTCATTGAACCACAATATAATTGCTGATATTTTGAAAATATTCCAATATCTTCCGATGTCTCTTCCGACAGAGTGGCTAAGTTTGATGGTGGCGCCGATGATTCCATTTAATTGCCGAGTGGAAAGCTTTCTCCAATGATTGCAAAATCCAATCCAACCATAAGGGAAAAAAAAAAAAAAAATCAGTAACCATTATCATAGGAAATTTCTATAGGAGGGATTTGGAGGAGGCAGAGGGCAGGGGATTTGGAGGAAGCGGGAAATGAAAAAACAAAGGAAAATAGAAAGGAGGAAATAATAGAGCCAATTTTTTTTTTCCATTTTTTTAAGAATTAATTATTTTAATTAAGAGTTTTAAACTTAGTTTTTAAACTCAATCTAAAATTATTTAATTTAAAAATTAAATTTAAATTTTGATTAAAAAAATATTAGTTTAAAATATCATAATCTATATTATTTTAAAATTTTAATATATATATATATATATTAATATTATTTATTAATCGATTTCTAGTATATCTATTTGGATGTAATTAAAATTCGAACTGAAAAAAACTAGTTCGAATTAGATATGTTAATAAATACATAAAATAATATTGAATTGAGACTACAAATGTAATGGTTGTATTAAAATTTTAATTTTCTTTAAATAAACAAATTTATATTATTAATTCATGTTTCTATATTAAAATTACAAATATAAATGGATGACATATTAAATAATATCAAATTTGCAATATTTTTGTCAGTAATATAACTCATAACCTCTTAAAGTTGAGGATAATGAACACTAAACAACACAAAATAACAGATCAAGAAAAAGCATGTTTTTTTTTTTTTTTTTTTTTTTTTAAAACGTCTTTAAAAATAACTATTGAAATAATTAAAAAATTTGTTAAAAAATACAAAAGAATATTATTTATGTTTTTTATTCTTTTATAAAAATAATAAATAAATATATAGAAAAAGCATTGCCATAATATATTATTGTAATTATTCGTTTTCCAAAGATAATTGTACAATATATTTAAATAAATTTTTAAATTGATTTAAATTATAAAATATTTTTAAATTTCTAATATATCAAATGAATAACATAACAAATCAAATTTAATATAAATGTATAAATAATTAAATTAGTTTAAGTGACCCA
>JAXGGT010031759.1:0-13685 GCA_035583425.1 Marsdenia floribunda
ATATCCAAAGAGCTATTCCAAAATATCAATCAACAAATTAAAGTAGACTTCCCTTTAACAACTTAACAAACAAACAACGATCACAATCTCAATATCAAATTCTTTTAAAGTAGGCTCAAGTAAAATAGACACTTGTTGGTTAACCGAATTCGGCCCTAGCTGTTTATCCCGCTAGGACGGCCAGAACTTATATCAAATATGAGCTTTTTTACCATGCTCAATGGGTTTAGATATTTATCAAATGTAGAATATGTTCCCCCAATTAATTCCTAAATAGACTTGAGCAAAAAAAAAACTTATATTTATTTAGGGAAGATTTTATATAATTTAACAAGAAATTTCAAGAAATCCAACAAAATAAAAGATCAGAAAATTAAAGATTTTCAGGAAATCAATTCTTGAAAGAGAAGAATAAAATAAGAAAATAAGTAAAATAAAATAAAACAAAAAGAAAGACTCAGCAAGAAAAACCAGAGAGTTGAGTTTGAAAATCCAAATCAAGAAAAATAGTAAGCATATACATATATAAACGTATGCATTTATATATATATATATAAAAATAAGTACTATAAATCTATCATATCACATAAATCGAGGAAATTGAGAATAACAAAAGAAACTGAAAGCTTTGATTTGAGGAATCGAAGTCAAGGAAAGAAGAACAGTAAGTAAATAATATATACATGTATAATTACACATACATACATATATATATATATGTATATATATATTGAAAGAATTTACATAAGGGAAAGCAAAAGAAAAAAAAAGAAGGTGTCGTGTCAGAAACAACTTCGTGCATATATACATATGTATACGTAATACATATAGTAAAAATAATTTTATTTTTTTTTAGGAAAATCAGGAAGGAACAATTTCGATATCGAATCACAAGAATAGAATTAGTTTTGCGGCTCAGCCGCGTTCCTTCAAAACAACAAATTAATGAATTTCAATGAAAGTCAATTCTTTTGTTCAAATATACGATACGAATTGGGCAACAATTCAAAAGGCTTATCAAGAAAATCGAATACAAAGGAAATTAAATATCTATTTAATCATCTCTGAGATCTCCAATCAAAATTTGAAATTTCTATTCAAACTTCAAATCCCAACCTACATATCATGAAATTGACTAAGGCTCTACCTAAAAATCTTAAACATCAAATTATGCCTTGAGGAATAGAAAAAATCACTTACCTCACTAACAATCGACAACTGGGCTCTCCTCGATTGTTCATGATGATTAGTAGCCTCTTAAAATTAAGACGTAGTGTGAGTCTTCCTAAATTTCAAAACCCTAATAATAATATTATAAGCCCTAAGCCTTAATTATTAAAAATATAAATAACTTTCCAAAATTGCCCATACTAAAAAAAAAATGGCTGGGCCTTACATGTACTTTCACTCGGGCAAAACTAAAATTTTCATCAATCAAGCCCTCAGGAACGTTAAAAAAATGGTTTTACTTTAATCCTTTTGGAATACATCTAGGGTCTTGGACAAGCATCATACCTAGGACCTTGGCGCTGATAAGGGAAACCTTTTATGAACAATGCTACTACATAACCTAATAATCCAATGTGCTATTTAAATGGGTCGAAGAATGTTTTGATGTCATGGGCTCAATTAAAAGATTGACTTCCCAGCAATCGAAACTTTGTATGGGGGACAAAATGAGAGTGACTTCTAACTTTTATATCAACCATGAATTATACTGAAAAAGTCATTTTGTATTTGTCTAATTTGATGTACTCTTTCCTGTTATAGATAATAACAGTGACATTGTAGAATTTCATAGAACTTGGAACCAACATAGAAAACCACAAAGCAGACAAAAAGGATTCTGAACTATCAGCCCAGTGGGTACAGGGAGTGCTCAAGCTCAAAATCAGGAGTGTGCGTTTCCTAATATCAGTGAAAATGTTTATTCTCTTCAAAATCTTATAAATTCCAAGTGGAGGCTACAGTGTAAGTTTCTACTGATTTGAAACTATAGTAGTTTTCCCTTGTGTGCTATGTTTTTATGTCCTGTGTTTCTCAGGGAATCAGCGAAGAATCCTTCATATTGGTCCATGATTTGCTTGATTAATATGACCCAACTGGTAAAGGAAGCAACAACAGTGCAGCGAGTATTGGAACCTCTATTTCATTGTTTTGACACTGAAAATTATTGGTCACCGGGAAAAGGGCTTGCCTTTTTGGCATTGGCCTATATGCAATGCCTGTTGGAGGAATCAGGTTATTATTTTAAGCGCCTCACCTTTTGCCTCAAGGAATGCAAAGATATCTGTTATTCTGGCCTTATTCCCCTTCATTTCCATTCTCTGATTTTGTGCCAACTTTTATTTTCCAGGGGAAAACTCTCATCTCTTATTGTCTATCTTGGTTAAGCATTTGGATCATAAGAATGTTATCAAAAACCCTGATATGCAGATCAGCATCATTGATGTTACTACTGAACTTGCAAAAAATGCTAAAGAGCAGGCCTCTGTTATTATTATTGGTGCTATAAATGATCTGGTTAAACATCTAGGAAAATGCATATTCGGCTGAAGTTTCAAGTCCGAGGGATTCGTCAGATGAGTGGAAGAAAAGGCTTCAGCTTGCATTAGAAAATTTCGTTGCTCAACTATCAAATAAGGTTTGTGCTTTCTCACAACATGGCTTTACCAGTTCATGTAAGATAATAATAAATTGCCACTACGGATTACATGCTTGACTGCTCATCCAATTTACCCTTTACTCAAATAGATTAAACCACTTTATGCATTTTTCTTGGATCACTTTCTATGCCTTGGATTCCTTTGGTTTTCATCTCAGAAAAACTGCCTATGCATTTTATTTCCAATGCTTGGATATTTAATTTAATTGTTGTGGGCATGCAGCTTTTAAAATGGTACTCTTGTTAGGCATAGCATCCATTTACACAAGTCATGACCGCTTGATTTAGTCACTTATAAGGAAGGGCTGTAATCCTATATTCTGGACTTCTGGATCTTAAAGTAGATTTGCCGTCTGGGCCATTACAGGGTTCTGAAAGTGTTGAGATGTCAACCTCCACACTATCTGAATATTTCTTCTTGATGCCTCAACAGACTCTTTTCTGTTGTTATAAATAGATTTCTCTCAATATGCATACACGACCTGATATCCTAAAAAATAGCTGCTTGATCTCCCCTCTTCTTTTTCTTTTTCCTTTTCTTGTTTATTAGTGCTTTTCACAATAAACACTTTCATACCCTTTAAGAAAATGCTACAATCCATCTGACTTTTGTAGAAAGAAAAGACTAAAATACTCATGAAATTAGGGTACTTTTTATTTTTTATGCCAGAAAGGAAGGTTTTAATGTGGACTACGGAGCTTTAGTTGGGGGTATAATATTATTTTTTTTTATTTTTTTTTTTTGGGGGGGTAATTGTAAATGTTATCCAGATTTTATAGAAATCTCCGAATCAAAAATGGGAGTAGCTTTTAATGCTGCTGTTTCCAATTTTTTGGTGATATAATAAAAATAAGTATGGGCTTGTACAATATTTTGTGTGCCATACATAGGTTGCAGATTCTGGAGCTATCCTTGATATGATGGGTGTGTTGCTGGAGAACATTCCTGCATCTGTTGCTGCCTCTAGGGCTAAAATATATGCGGTACTTCAAACTGCAAAAATTGCCTCTTCAATCCCTAACAAGTCAACTACAAGAAGGTCAGACAATCACATAACTGATTAATTTCTCACAGAGTCACTGAAGGTGATTATAATATGCTGATGTTTTGTTAGGCCTTTCCTGATGTTCTCTTTCATCACTTGCTCTTGGCCATGGCACATTCAGACCATGAAACACGAGCTGGAGCACACTGTATTTTGTCCACCGTTCTTATGCCATCTCTTAAAGATATGTGGCCAATCCAACACAGGAACTTACCTCAAGCTATTTCTGGGGATTCACCAATGAAGTCACAAAAGATGAGAATCAGAAGTTTCTCCCTTGTGGATGAGAATGGTTTCCAATCTGAATGTTTAGATGCAAAATCAAGAGAGGATGAAAACAAGTTAGGGAATTCCTGGGAGGATTTGTCTGTTATATGCCAATCAAATAACTTCAAAGGAGGTACTCCTGAAGGAAAACAAGTATGTACTGCAATTATACCTCTTCTAGTCATAGTTATACTTTCATCTATTTGAATAAGGGGAAAGATTTATTGAATTAATAAATGTTTTGTTAAATTTCAATGTCTGAACTAGTTGAGATAATCCAGGAGCTTACTTCCCTCCGATTGAGTAGTCACCAAATGAGTCTTCTTCTCTCATCCTTCTGGGTTCAGGCATCATGGACAGAAAATACTCCTGCAAACTTTCAGGCAATGGCACATACATATTCTATTGCTCTACTCTTTAGCCGATCAAAGGCGGGATATTCCAGCAATGCATATGTTTTAGGTGTTTGTCATTTCTCTTGTGCTGCTTTTATTGTTATTCCCATACTTGGTAAAATTGTCAAACATATTCAGCTTCCTCTTTGTGTAGATGTAATTATGAGTTTTTCGTCCTAGAATATTCCATTTTGCATTTGATATTAAGTCTCTGTCACCATCTCTTCTGCTGATATTTGTTGCATATTTGTCAAATATATAAGTGATTGTCAATCACTAGTGCTATTAATGATATCATGCTCCTAATAAGATGAAAAGCATAATCAAATCTGAATTTATACTACTACAAATCTGATAGCTATGAGAACTGCAATTAAAGTATTTGAAATATAATCTAGCATCAGATAAAAGAACTTGAAAATCTGGGCTTTGACTTCTTCGATGGACTTCTTTGTAATGTGCAGATATCATGTAATTAGAGACGGGATGACATTCTTTTCTTTGTTGCATGATAGTGGTTAATTCCACTGTTATAAAACCTTTTTCTTGGAGAACGTTGGCTTCTATAATCTAGAAATCTAAATTACGTATTAGACTATCATTTAATTATTTCAAAAGGTGTGACATTTGATGTGTGATAACCGATTCGAGCAGAAGACAATGATAAAGTGTTAGACCATAAGAGAGAATTGTTTGTTACACAGACATCTCATTCACGGGGCACAAGCTATCCAGCAGATTAAATTTCAATAGTTCTGGTAGGGGTATATATAATCTGTTATCTTAGGATTTTCCTCTGTTTTTTTTTATTTCTTGCCCCACCATTGTATGTTGTAGTCTTGCATAATTACTTCACTGGATTCAGTATATAATATTTTAATGCAGAACTCCAGTCACATGGCCCTGGTTCGATGTTTGCAGTTAGCCTTTTCTCTTAGGTTTATTTCTCTGGATAATGAAGGTCAGTTTGATTTGCTTTTGAATTCCTTCATGTTCATGAACATCCGCAATAGGTGAGTTTTTTGTGTTTATGAAGTTTAGAATGAGATGCACGGGTTTGTTGTTGCGATGTTACTTCCTAATTAAGTATCACTTTCTTGAGATTTATATATCCTCTCCCCCCTTAACTCTTATGTTTTTCTGCCTTGGCTGGACTGAATATTCATCATTCTCAGATTTGACAGCGTGTACTATTCCAAATAATATAAGACAATCAGCTTCCTATTAAAACTGTTCTTGAGAGGTTAGTTCCAGTCACTGTTTCATTGATTCATGGAATGGCCCTTCTTACTAGCCAGTGAGGTTTGAAAAGAAGAATCTGTATTATGTTTTATTTGATATATAGTCCCATGTTTACAATCTATCAAATAAAAAGATTCTTGCTTCAATCACAGGAGAACATCACTCCAAAAGAAATAGACATATGTTATCATATAGGGGCGGACCATGGAGTTTTAGGTTGAGTCAGTTTCTTCCCAAGAACTCTTGGCACCCAAGAGGTCTAGGGGTCGAATCTCTCCTTCCTCTTGGCAAGAACCAAGAGGTGAAGAGGTAACCTCACTCGAGTGTTCCACAGTACGAGATATATTCGTATTAGTCTGGGCCGGAAGGGCCTTCGGATACCACTTAAAAAAAAAAAAAAAAACTTTAGATTATATGTATATATATATAGATATTCATAGATTTAAATATAAAAAGAAATTGTCAAAAATAGATACATCTATTTATAAAATTTTTGTATATCTACTAAAAATTATTATCTAGATAAACATTAATTATTTTAAAAAATTATAATTTTTAAACTTATTTAAAATATAAATCAAGTCTTCATCAAATTTTTAATTTTTAATTTTTAATTTTTATTATTTAATATCTATTTAATTTTCGTAAAGTTTAAATAAATGTTCTTAAATAATAATACTTGTCCAAACTCTTCAATGAGAATAAATTATCTTTAATTGAAAACAAACAAATAAATAAGTAAACTATCTCAAATGAATATTATTTGCAAAATTCAAAATTTTTAATAAACAAATAAATTCTTATACAATGGAGATTTTATATATTCAAAATAAAAGATTTATACTTTGAAAAATAATATTTGAAAATAAATTTTAAATTAATGTTTTTCTATATAAAAAAAAAAAAAAAAGGTGGATGATGCCTTTAATCTTTCATTATATATATACTGATTTTTTTTTCCTATAAATTAAACAGGTAAAAAAAAAATAATAAGTTTTAATTTGTTTTTTTTTTTTTTTTTTTAATCTTTATGGAGAATTCTCTTGCTCCGAAATTCTCTCAGTTGATTTTGAACACTTAATTTTTTAATGATAAATTATCTTAAATGAATATTTTTTTTAAAAAAAATTAAATCTTTTAATAATAAAAAAAAAAAATCTTAAACAAACAAGATTTTAATTTGAAAATAATATTTGCATATAAATTTTAAATTAATATTTTTTTTTTACAAAAATTAATGTAAATGATGCATTTAATAAATATTGATTTTTTAATCCGAATTAGACAAGTTTGAAAAAAAAAAAAAAAAAAAAAAAATCAAAACTTAATTTTTATAAATTATTTTTAATTCAGAATAAATATATTATCTCAAATGAACATTTTTTGAAAATTTTAATTTTTTTTTTATACAAATTAAATTCTTATAAAAAAGATTTTTAAATTTTTTTATTTATATATTTTAAATAAAAGATTTTTAATTTTAAAAATAATATTTGTATATAAATGTTAATTTAATATTTTTTTGTTACAAAAATTGATGTGAATGATACATTTAATTTTTATATATATAATATTTTTTCTTCTCATTTTCAAAGAGAGAACTTAAACTGACTTTGAAAACTAAATTTTTTTAACGACAATAAATTATATTTAATTAAAACTAAATAAATAAATAGATAATCTCAAATGAATATTCTTCGAAATATTCAATTTTTTAATAAATTAATTAATAGCTTATAAAATATATTATATATATATATTTAAATAAAAGTGTCACACCCCGGAATCGGGACATGGTACGACCGTACTCTCAAGTTTTCTGTGATACCCCGTCCCACATGGGAAATATATGTGAATATGTTATGGAATATAAGCATGGGTTTAGGTAGTCATTGTCAACTCGAGATGTCCCTTTTGGTATAACGAGGACAGTGCCAAATAGTTGACCGTGGGTACCGTCAGGCTCATAGTCGAGGCACGGGCTCGCGGGTCCGAGTCGTGACAGTTGGTATCAAAGCGGGTAAAATCCCAGACGTCCACTGCTTAGACCAATTATGTTAGGCCCTAGTAGAGACTCTGAGAGTAGTTAACCGTAGGTACCGCCAGACCCAAGTGTTGGGCTAGGCTATAGCCGACTAGCACTCAAATACTCAGTGCTTGTGATTTTTTTTTTTTTTTTTCCTTTTTTGTGTAAAAAAATGATGTACTATATGTTGTAAATACATATATATATATATATATATAGATGATAATAGTAATATATAACCGAATATTATTTTAATTTTTTTTGTGGGAAAAAAAAAATGATGTAGTACATGTATATATATATATGATGACAGTAATATATATACCAAATATTATTTTAAATTTTTGTGAACAAAAATATGTACTATCTGCTATATATATATTTGATGATATTAACATATACCCCGAAAATTTTTTTTTTATTTTTTGTTAAAAAAAAAAAAAAAAGATTTACTACCTCTTGAATATGATGATAGTAATACATACCCTAAATTTAAAAAAAAAAAAATAAAAAAAATGATACATCTTCATTATCCTTGTTTTCGGATTTAGCAATTAATTTTTTTTATAAAAAAAAAAAAAAAAAAGATAACAAAAATCTAAGTCTCAGCTTATTCCATTTTTCAGCTGTATTACACATAATAGATGAGGTAGGTCACCATGCGTCAGATGACATTAAATGCACTTGCCTTTTCCACTGGCTCCCCATAATTAACACCCTCAAACCTTACACTCCTTTGCAGAACTTCCATCTTCAAAGTTCAAAACATTGCTCTACATCACTCCCTATCTAGTCAATCTTCAAACCCTGTTTTCACTTCTCTTTTCATTGCATGGTCAAATGACATCCAGCAAGTAGCAATCTTCATCTCTTTTTTTCGTAAAATGTGTGTATGTTTTTTATGCTTTACTTTATGATATACATGTTGTTGTAAATTATATTTTGATAACTTTGTTTGTGTCTATACAGATGCAAGAAGTTTTACGAAATAGTTGAAGAAGAGGAAAGTTATATTCATCGCAAAGTGGCTCTTCCAAATTATGTACGCTTTTGGCCAACACGGTGTGATGGCATTTTGTTCATGCAAAAATGCATTCATTACGAAAATTTGGAAGCTTTATACAGAGAAAGACTGGTGAGTCTTTGTGATTTTCTCCATGATTTTTTTTTTTCCAAAAATTCAAATATTAGGGTTTGAAGAATATGTTTTCTATTTTAGATTGAAACTATTATTCGTATAGAGTTTGTCAAAGTTATGGACTATCTTACAGAAGCTACTGTTACAGGGCATATGACAGTGAAATATACACTTGCTATTATTTATCTATTTTCTAGAAGGGAATTAATATAGGAGAAAAGCATAGCCATAATCGGGGAGCTAAGACTAAACTCCATAGTAAATATATTTAATCAGTATCGTATACAATTTTGCTTTGAATCTCTTATTGTAATTAGTCCACATTTCTGCCATTTGTACAGTAATCTCTGTTCTCAACTTCTTGTCGCCGAGAAAACAATCGCATTCTAACGTGCGCCAAGTCTTTCTCTTCATACCAAAAGTGATCATATCTACGCTAACACCACATACAGTCTCATCCATTTCATTTGTTGAATTTGAAATTGGAACAACATTAGGAATGGATGTTGTTGGGCTGCCTCACCTTTGCCTCCAAGCAACCTCTGTTTCTTCGACATCAATGAGTGGAGACACCTTGAGCTCCACTATCCCAGAATACATCGACCTTGGGGTCATAATTTGGGAACCCCTTGTTATTCCTAAAGAGCTTTATCGTGGGTTTTATCTGGATTACAGAGAACAACAAATTAGACTACCACAAAGATGAATGATAGATAATATACCTGTAACTAAGCACAAATTGTCATACCCTTTTAAATTGTCTCCCACTAATCAGCACTACAGTCTATATTGTTTTGGACTGTATTCTACCCTATACCAATTATATTGGGGTCATCTCTAATTGATTTTGGGTTCCCTTATCCTTCTAAATTTTTGCGACAATTGGGGGACGGTGTATTTTGTTTCTACTTGAAGCATTAAATTATGCTTGAATCTGCTTCCAAACATTACTTTTGAATCTCCCTTGTACCTGCGTGCTATTTTTTATTTTTTCAGTCTTTCAAAATATTTAAATATTGTCATTTCAAATTTGTTGTCCACAACTTATTTCATAATATAGAGGGTTTGATTTTCTCAACACTATTGTTAGACATTTCTATCTGCTCTTTAACCAAGAATAAGAATAATGGAATTCAAATCAGTGAAATCATATGTCAGATATATTTACTCAACTAAATCGCCAGATCTATATCAATTTCATAGAATTAACATATATGTAATTTGTCAAGTAATAATGGTGGAATAAATGAAGGAAAAAAAATCATAATAAAACCACATTTCACATGAAATAAACTACACCCTAATTTCAGTGTTAAGTCGACGTAACTTCACTGGGATTAACTGAATTACTATGAGAAGTCGATTCCAAATCGTCTATGTACAATTAGGAATGATAATTAGCACAAATCTATAGAAATGGCATAGAACAAACACAGTCATCCAAATGGGATGCACAAAACAAAATTATGAAATAGAACCCATAGAATGTGAACAAATGCAACCCATGAATATGCGAAACAAATGGCAGTTCAAACAAAACAAACTTGACCTCTTCAGCAAGGGTCTATGTTCATTCCATATAGACCATTGACAAGTAGGTATTTCATATTCTTGTTGTCTGCATGATCTTTTATAATTTTTGATCTTGATAAACTGTCTTTTTGATAACAAGAGGACAAAAAGCAAAGAAAGCTCAATCCTCAAAGAAAGGAAGCTCCAAGAAAAGAAATCTGACAGTTTCTTCTAAAACTAAATCTAAAGAGGTCACTCCATTGATCAAACGAAAGAAGGACAGCTATACTCCCTTGAAGAAAAGGACTGTGGAGGAGAAGACTAGAAACATTCCCTTTCTTAAGCAGTCTTAATATAATGTAGAAGTACATTGACTTCAATTTTTAAGTTTGTTCTTGAATTTCAGTACTTAAACTTATAAAAATGGGCACTTAAAGTGCATAGTAATCGTATATCATGTGCACATGAAATATGAGGTTTGAGAAATAAACCTCAAAGGTGGAATTTAAACCTCAAGTGCATCATGTGCACATGAAATAAACCTCAAGTGCTTCATATTCAGCTTCATTGTTAGACATATTGAATCTCAAAATGATACCTTTCATTTCCACATACTCAAATGATGGGGAATGTAGAACCAAACCAACTCCTGCTCCATTTTTGTTAACTAACCCATCAACAAATAAATTCCATTTGGGTATTAGGCTTACCTCTGATGGAATTTCTGATGGAGCAGGTGGAGATTTTGCATTGGTTTGATCATTTTTCGAGAAAGATGTTTCGGCTAAGAAATTAGCCAAAGCTTGTACCTTAATAGCAGTCATCGGAATGAATGTTATGTCATAGCCACTTAACTCAATGGACCATTTCAATAGTCAACCAGACTGATCCAACTTATGGAATATTTGTCTCAATGGCATATGTGTGTATATTGTGATAGGACGAGATTCAAAGTACACCCGTAATTTACGAGCTGAGATGACCAATGAGTAAGCTAATTTTTGTATATTCGGGTACCTGGATTCATGTCCATTCAATACATTGCTTACATAGTAGATTGACAGTTGTTTGTTCTCATCCTCCCTTGGTAACACAGAAGCTACTGCTAAGTCAACAGTAGCTAAATAGACATAAAGATGCTCTCCAGTGTGAGGTGAGCTGAGAAGTGGTGGACTGCCAAGATATTGTTTAAGCTTCTCCTAGGCGGACTGACACTCGGCTGTCCACTTAAATTCTCGAGCTGATCCCTTTAGCACTTTAAATAAAGGAAGACATTTCTCAGCTGACTTAGAAATGAATCTTTCAAAAGCAGCCAAGCATCCATTTATTCGTTACATATCTTTTATACAGCTTGGCTCTTTCATGGCTAAGAGAGCTGAAATCTTTTCTGGGTTAGCTTCAATCCCTCTTTCTGTGACCATAAATCCAAGAAACTTCCCAGATTTAACCCCAAAAGTACATTTATTAGGATATATCTTCATGTGAAAGGCATCAAGAGTGGCAAAAACATCCTTCAAATTATCAAGATGAGAGGAACCTATTTTGGTTTTGATGACCATATCATCAACATAGGCTTCAATGTTCTTGTCAGTGTATGGGGACAGAATTTTGTTCACCATCCTTTGATAGGTTGCTCCAGCATTTTTCAACCCGAATGGCATGACATTATAACAATAAATCCCTTGTGCTGCTTGGAAAGCTGTATGTACTTTATCTTCCTCTTTCATTTTAATTTGATGATAATCAGAAAAAGCATCCAGGAGGCTTAAGCATCCAAATCCAATAGTTGAATGAACTAAAGCATCGATCCTAGGCAATGGATAGCAATCTTTCGGACATGCTTTGTTGAGATAAGTAAAATCAACACGCATTCGTCATTTTCCATTTGCTTTTTTGACCATAACCACATTTGCTAGCCAGACAGGATAGTAAATTTCTTTGATAAAATTGGCTTTTAAAAGCTTACCAACCTCAGTTTGCATAGCTGCTTCCTTTTTTCTGTCCAAATTTTTGAGGCTTTTGCTACACAGGGACATACTTAGGGTCGATATTTAAATGATGGACGACAACCTCTTCAGAAATTCTGATCATATCTGAAGTTTGCCAAGCAAAAAGATGTTTGTTCTCCTTCAAGAAATTTTCAATTTCATACTACTCCTCATATATCAATTCAGCCCCAATCTTTACCTTTTGCTCCGGGAATTGAGGGTCAATAATCACTTCATGATATTCTTTCTTCTTTGAATCTTTCTTAGCTTCTAGGGTGAAAAGATGAGTTGACGGGGCAACTTCAATCTCCATATGGTCAACAGATACAGATGTGCCTTGAGTTGTGGGAAACTTCACACATTGATGTGCCATGGAAACCACCATATCAAAGATGACTTGTGATGGTGCTCCTAAAATAGCATTCTAGGAAGACTTGACATCCACTACATAGAATTTGATTTGTTTTTATCGAAGTTGGCCAGATTTACCCAAAGTAACAATGAGTTCGATCGTACCTTTTACAACAATTTTGTGTGAAGTGAACCCCTCAAGACGGGTCCCACTAGGCTTGATATTCTTGTCTTCTAGTCCCATTTCTTGAAAACATGTGTAGAACAAGATGTCTTTGGAGGCACCTGTATCAATGAGAACTCACTTGACCATACATCTGTCCATCTCGGGTGAAGTCACAATAATTTCTAATGTAACGGGATTTCTTATTGCTTTCGCATCGAGGGCTTACTTAGATTGTGAGAAAGAAATGTGCTCTTGGTGTTCAGCATACTCACAAATCATAAATGTCTTTTCTAGAGCATGAATTTGTTTTTTGAGTTGAGATATTGAAGGTATTTCATAAGAAATGACATTGATTACCCTTTCTCTAGCTAGGTGAGGTGAGTCACCTCGACTTGTTTGTCCAGCTTTTTCAGTTCGGCCCCTCATGTTGGCTCGATACTTAGTCAGGTATCCATCTTGCAGCAACCTTTCCATAGCTTGTTTCAACTGGATACAATTTTCCGTTGTGTGCCCATAATCTTTATGGAAGGCACAATATTTTGTTCGATCCCTAGTATCTTTTGAATAAGGATTTAAGGGCATCGGATCTGGAACCCCATGCTTTTCTTTAATCATTGCTATTAAGCTCTCCCTTGGCACTATGAGTAGGGTGGCAGGTTCCTTCAAGTCCTATTCTTTTCTTGTTTATTTGCTTTGAAACCATGACCCTTATTGGCTTTGAAATCTGTTTTTGCTTCTTTATTCTTGCTTCTGGAATCTGATTTACCTCTTGTCACGCCCCGAAACCGGGACATGGCACGACCTTACCCTTGAGGTTTCCCCCAAGAGCACAAGGTCTCTATCTGAATTCAAAACATAAATAATAATCCCAAAGTATAGATAAACAAAA
>JAXGGT010031790.1:0-13678 GCA_035583425.1 Marsdenia floribunda
TCAATCCATCATTAAACCAATCCATTGCCAATGACATGCATTCCAAAAACAAGATCAACTATCTATCATGTTAAAAGAAAAACTTGATAGACACACTAAAATAAATAAATAAAAATAAAAAAAAGCAATTAAATAAAAGAAAAATACGAAAATAGAAACACTAAACAAACTTAGAATAATCGTAAAAACTAGAAACTAGCACTAAGCATAACATGATGTTCCTCCCCTACACTTCAATTTTACATTTTCCTCAATGTAATCAGCAAGAAACTAGTGAATATAGGACAAAGCAAACAAGAGAAGGGAAAAGAGACAGCCTAGTGGGATCAAATGTAAGTGGAAGATTGAAGGTGGAGCTCCTCCACCGTGTGCTCCTTGAAAACTTCATAAAACTGCTTGAGCCTCTGTCCATTAACTGTGAAATTCTTCCCGTGATCTCACTTAGGATCTCAACTGCACCATAAGGATAAACATTAGTAACCACAAATAAACCTACCCACCTAGAACGCAACTTACCAGGCATTAACTTCAATCTAGAATTGTAGAGGAGGACTTTCTCTCCAACTATGAACTCCTTCTTCCTAATCATTTTATCATGGGCAGCTTTAGTCCTTTCTTTATAGATTCTAGAATTTTCGTAGGCTCCCAATCTGATTTCCTCAAGCTCTTGAAGTTGAAGTTTCCTATAAGAACCTGCTTGTGTGATATCCATGTTACAATGCTTAACTGCCCAGTATGCCTTGTGCTCCAACTCCACTGGTAGGTGGCAAGCTTTTCCAAACACTATCCTGTATGGGGACATTCCAATTGAAGTCTTGAATGCAGTACGGTAAGCCCATAATGCATCATCTAATCTCTTACTCCAATCCTTGCAATTGGGTTGGACCGTCTTTTCTAGAGTTTACTTGATCTCCCTGTTGGATACTTCTGCTTGGCCATTGGTCTGTAGATGGTAAGGCGTGGATACCTTATGCACAACTCCATACTTGCGAAGAAGAGCTTTCATATTCCTGTTACAAAAATGGGAGCCCTGATCGCTAATGATAGCCCTGGGGATTCCAAACCTGCAGAAAATCTGAGTTCTAACAAAATCTACAACCATAGAAGAATCATCAATCCTGGTGGCCTTTGCCTCCACCCACATAGAAGCATAATCACAAGCTAGAAGAATATACACAAAACCAAAAGAGCATGGAAAAGGACCCATAAAATCAATACCCCAAACATCAAAGATTTCACAAAATAATAATGGTTATTGAGGCATTTCATTCTTTCTAGACATGTTTCAAGTGTGTTGACAATGTTCACAACTCTTACAATAATCATATGCATCATGAAATAAAGTGGGCGAGTATAGTCTAGAATCTAACACTTTCCTAGCAGTTCTTTGAGGTCCAAAATGACCACCACATGCAAGTGTATGATAGAATCTCAAGACAGAAGAAAACTCATAATCAGGAACACATCTTCTAATAATCTTATCACTACACATACGCCACAAGTATGGATCATCCCAAACATAATATTTAGATTCACTCTTCAGTTTATTAACTTGATGCCTACTAAATTGTCCATGAATCTCATGAGCAACTAGAAAATTAACTATGTCTGCATACCAAGGATCTTTACCTCATAGGTGATAAAGCTGCTCATCTGGAAAAGTATTCCTAAGAGGCACGTTATCTAACTCACCAGAGTGTGGAATGATCCTACTCACATGATATGCCACCAGATTCTCTGCCCCACTCTTATCTCTGATCTCAATGTCAAATTCTTGAAGAAGTAGCATCCAGCGTATGAGTCTTGGTTTTGCTTCAGGTTTCTTTAGCAAGAACTTTAAAGCTGCATGATTAGTGTAAACAACCACTTTAGCACCAAGTAAATAAGGACGAAATTTATCTAAAGCAAACACTTCAGCTAAAACTCCTTTTCTGTAGTAATGTAGTTGGGTTGAGTAGAATCCAAAGTTCTAGAAGCTTATGCTATCACATGAGCAATTCTATCCACTCTTTGTGACAATACTGCCCCCAGCAAAATTCGAGGCATCACACATCAATTCAAAGGGAAAGTCCCATCTCGGTAGTTGAATGATAGGTGGGGAAGTGAGTCTCCCTTTTAGCTCATCAAAAGATGTCGTGTAGGGTCATCAAAGACAAAATCAACTTCCTTTTGTAATAATCATGAAAAAGGAAGTGCAATCTTACTGAAATCTTTGATGAATCTCCTGTAGAAACCTGCTTGACCAAGAAAAGAACGCACATCCCGTACACAAATAGGATAGGGTAAAGAAGAAATAATATCAATCTTAGACTTATCCACTCGAATACCATCCTTGGAAATTACATGCTCTAACACAATTCCCTACTCTACCATGAAGTGACACTTCTCAAAATTCAACACCAAATTCTTTTCAATGCACCTCTGCAAAACAGCTCCTAAGTTATCTAAATATTCATCAAAGGAGGTCCCATAAACAGTAAAATCATCCATGAATACTTCCATACAATGTTCCAAAAGATTAGAGAAAATACTAACCATATTTCGCTAGAAGGTACCTGGAGCATTACAAAGTCCAAAGGGCATCCTTCTATATGCAAACGTACCAAATGGGCAAGTAAATGTGGTCTTTTCCTAGTCCTTTGGGGCTATATGAACTTGGTGATAACTAGAAAATCCATCCAAGAAACAAAAATGTGATTTACCTGCCAACCGTTCTAGCATTTGATCGATGAATGGGAGGGAAAATGATCTTTTCTTGTAGCCTGGTTTAATCTCCTATAATTGATACAAACTCTCCAGCTGTTTTGCACTCTAGTAGGGATAAGTTCATTCTTCTCATTTTTGACAACTGTGATGCCTGTCTTCTTTGGAACAACCTGTACTGGGCTCACCTACTTGCTATCAAAAATAGGGTAAATAATGCCAGCAGAAAGCAGTTGACTCACCTCTTTCTTCACAATATCCAAAATCATGGGGTTAAGCTTTCTTTGGGCTTGCCTTACCTTTTTAGCTCCATCTTCCAAATGGATCCTATGCATGCATGTGGAAGGACTGATTCCAGGGATGTCTACCAGTGTCCAACCAATTGCTTTCTTATTATCCTGTAATAAACTAAGCAACTTAACTTCTTGCTTGAGTTGGAGGTTGTTGGCTATGATTACTTGTAATTTATCTCCTTCTTCCAAATAAGCATACTTTAGATTGTTTGGTAAAGGTTTATGCTCTAGTGTGAGTGGTTTTTGAATGGAATGAACCATCCTTGTAGGTGTTATCTCTGTGATGCTTTCAACCTATTCACTGCAACACTTGTCATCCACAAAATTAATAGAATCTGAATGAGGAATTTCGTCATGCTGAGCACATTTCATAAAATCCTCAAGTACATAACATTATGACACTGATTAGATCTAAAACAACAGTGAGAAAAAGTAATGGTATCATCGAAGCCAATAAAATCAGGAAATGCAAAAAGTAAGTTAATATATAAATCATCAACACAGAAATCCTCAAATGGCAAATCTAGCATGTTCACTTGAAAGACAGAATAATCCTCTGAGGGATGTTTCATGGCATCTAGTATATTGAAATGAATAATATCATCACCAAATTCCATAGTTAAAGTACCATTATACACATTAATCACAGTTTTAGCAGTTTTCAAGAAAGGTCTACCCAAAATTAATGGTGCATATCCACATACCTTGTCATCTTCCATCTCTAATACATAGAAATTAGCAGGAAAAATGAACTTTTTCACTCTTACCAGAACATCTTCCAAAACTTTTGTGGGATATCCTGTACTCCTATTTGCCAGTTGAACCACTACACCTGTAGGTTTTATCTCTCCAATCTGCAAGGAAGAAGAAACAGAGTAAGATATAACATTTATTGAAGTATCTAAATCCAACATAGCATTAGTAAACTGAAGTTCTCCTATAGTGCAGGGTATGGAAAATGTCCTAGGATCCAAGGAAGAAGAAACAGAGTAAGGCATAACATTTATTGAAGCATCTAAATTCAACATAGCATTAGTAAACTGAAGTTCTCCTATAGTGCAGGGTATGGTAAATGTCTCAGGATCCTTGCACTTGGTGGGAATTGCTGGTTAGATCAATGCTGACATATTTCTTCCCAAACTGATTTTCTCATTCCCCCTCAGCTTCCTCTTGTTGGTACACAATTCCTTCGGGAACTTAGCATACTTAGGAATCTGCTTGATTGCCTCTAACAAAGGGATGTTCACTTTACTCTCTTGAATGTATCCATGATCTCTTTTTCCAATTATGCCTCAACATGTTTCTTGGACTGAGTTACTCTATTCGGAAATGGTAGGGGTCTACGAGTGGAATCTACAACTTTTGGTTCATGATTTGATGCTTGGTTTGAAGGGAGCTGCTCATCATTCCGTATCAATTCTATTAAAGAATTTGCTGGATCTTTTAAATCCTTCTCGCTTCTCAAAGGAACAACACTTACATTACTTGTTGGATTAGATACGGATTGAGAAGGTAACTGTTCAGATCTCTGGCCTTTTATCTCATTAATGTGGGTGGCGAGTTGACTAATCTGTGTCTCCAAAGTCTGAATGCTGGCTTCAGTCCTTTGCTGGAATTGAAACCTATTGGTTGCCAACTATTTCACTAAATCCTCAAGTCTGGATTCAGGTTTTGAAGGTTGTTGTGGTTGGAATGGCCTTGTCTATTGCTGTTGATTACTTGATCCAGGAAAGTTATGTCTTGGTTGGTGATGTTGTTGTTGCTGTTGACTAGAAGTGGTTCCATACCTCAGATTTGGATGTTCTCTCCATCCAAGATTATATGTTGAAGAAAAGGGATCATATCTCTGTTGTGGCTGCGGTTGTTGGAAGGGCCTACCAGGGAAAACTCCAGCACATGTCTCATTGGTGTCCTGCAGTTGAGGACATTGATCTGTAGGATCATGGATGAGGTGCATATACCACAGACAATGGCGGGAATTTTCTTTTGTCCTAATGCTAACTGTCTGACCAAACATGTTAACTCCTCTATTTTGTTCTCCATTCTCTGCCTGTCAGTTGACGATTGGAGTTTATTCACTACCTTGGTGGTCCCTCTTGATCTAATGCCAAACTTTTGTGCATTCTGAGCCATATTTGCAATCAGATCCCTAGCTGCATTAGGTATCTTGTCTACTAGAGCTCCTCCGGCAGTTGCATCGATCATGCTCCTATCCATGGGTAGAAGACCTTCATAAAAGTATTGAAGGTCTTCTAGAATTGTAGAAGACCTGCTTCCTAATCATCTTATCAAGGTCTTCCCAAAATCTTGGGAAATGATTAAATTCGTGGCTATCGTCAAACCGACCAAGATTAATTTAAACTAGAAAGTAATAAAGTGCTCACCAAGTCATCTCCCAAGAAAGCCTTGATCGTCAAATCAAAATTAAGAACCCAGTAATCTCAATCGAAAAAATGGGGGGTTTTATGCTTAACAGAAATTTAAAAACAAATAGACAATATGAAATAGAATGCAAATCAATAATGAGAAAACGTAATCAGCCCAGAGTTGATGCTCCAATTTAATTCTTCCTTGTTCTTCCTAATATTCTCGAATTGCACTACAAAAAAAAGTTGGCAGATTCGACTCCTACCAATATGGTGGCTGCAAACTGTCATTTTTGAATTTTTGAAAAACGTGTCAGTTTAAATCGACGGTTTTGTGAACCATCGTATTTAGGTTAGCAAATACGGCGGTCTTGATGATTGAATACGACGGTTGTATAAGTGTCGTATTCGATTAGGCGAATACGACACTCCCAATTCAGCAAAAACAATGGTGTTGTGAATCGTTGTTTTTGGTTTGGCAAATACGTTAGTGTTGGTGATCAAATACAACGGATTTATAATTATCGTATTAGGTTAGACAAATACGACGCCTCATTTGAGCAAATAAGGCTGTTACAAAGCGTGATTTTTGTTTAAAATACGAGTTTAAAACTTTGATCAATATTCATATAATATCGGATTGGCTTCAAATTTCATATATTTTATTTTTAATATATTTCTAATAAATCTAACGGTTGGTTTAATTTTTTGATTTTTATAAAATAAAAAAAAATGTGTAAATTTCGATATTAAAACTAAGAAAGTAGATGGATGACAAATGAAATACTATCGGATTGACTTCAAATTTTGTAGATTTTATTTTTAATATATTTCTAATAAATCTAATGGTTGGATTAAATTTTCAATTTTTATAAAATAAAAAAATACATATATTTTGATATGAAAATTACAAAAGTAGATGGATGACAAATGAAATAGTGTTCGATTAGCTTCAAATTTTGTAGGTTCAATTTTTCTTATATGTTTAAAAAATCTCACGGTTAGATTAAAATTTTGATTTTTGTGAAATAAAAAAATGTGTAAATTTTGGTATTAAATATATAAATATAAATAGATGACGCATGAAATAACATCTGATTAATATAAAATTTTGTCAATATGAATAATTTACATATATGGTTATATCCAACGGTTGAATTAATTATTTAACATATATAATACGATATTTCTTATATATTCGAAATAGATATATACATCGTAACTTACACTTATAAAATGTTATACATTTGTATATGAAATGATTAATTTTTTTTTTTAATTATTATTATCAAATTAGATATATAATGATTATTACACTATTTAAGTGTTTAAAAATAATTTATATAGTAAAATATACCCTAAACCTAAACCCTAAACCCTAAAATACCGTAAACCCTACATATATATATATATATATATATATATTTGTAATTGGACTCAAAAACGATGGCCTGTACCTACCAAAAACGGAGGTTAGGCCACCGTTTTTAGGCCTAAATATATATATATATTTTTTAAAGGCAATAGCCGAAATTTTTTTTTAATAACGGGCCAAAAATGACATCTCGACCCATTCAGAAACGGCAGTTGGGCCGTCGTTTATGCTCAACTGACTACAAGGAGTCCAGAAACAATAAACATGGACCTCCCTCACAATATGCATCTCCATAATTGCATAAAATTAATAAAGTCCAATGACCCCTGCAGAAATCATGAGTGTTAATTTCTAAATGCAAGAAGAAGCCAACTAAACAGAAGAAGCCAAAGATTAAAAACACTTACCAAATCACAATGGGAATCAGTGTGTATTTTTTACTGTGTATGTCCCTTTTCTTAATCCATTTCATGACCTTTTCCTTCATTTGCTCTCCATTGCAGTATAGATGGAAGTATAATGAGTCAACATACGCAAACATCTCCCTTTTCTGTTTTGGAATCTTTTCCCAAATTTTCCTATATTTAACATAATTTCGAATATTACACAAACTGCAAGTAATGTAAAATTTTTCTCAAAATTTGAAAACAAAGTTAGAAGATTCTTACTCAAAACGAAATTCAAATGCCTTTGATTCTAACATCACAAGATCACCTTCATTTACAACTGCAACTTGAAGGCTTCTTCGACCAGACCTTCGACAAGGACCCATTCTTCTTTCCCCCAACTTTCAACTCTCTTTGCTCGCAGAAAATTCCCAAGTACTTTTGCTAACTGTTGTTTTGCAATCAACACACAAAGATGAAAAGGTGAATTTTTTGGACTATTTAACGCTTAATAGCCGTTGGGAGGGAGAGTTTTGGTTTCGCGCCTTTCTGTTAATCTTTTTTTTTTTTTTTTTTTTTTGGTTTCAGAAGTTAATTTGACAATTTTACCTTTGCCTCGTCGGTCGATAGGAAAAAAAAAAGAATTGACTTTGCCCTTTTTGTGTCCTTTTCGATAAAAAGGACTCAATGGCCATTATATTTTTTATATGTTAGGGACCTAATTCACAAAAGAAAAAAAAAATGTTTAGGACCAAGTGTCTAAATAATACAAATGTTTAGGACTAAATCCACTATTTATTCTTCAGTTGAATTACAGCTTTACTTGTTAGATTGTGTTGTATCTAGTTCATTTGGGCGGGTGGCTATACATCACAGCCGTTTTGGTATAATAGAAGTTCTCTTCATATATATATATAGATTCTATATATGAACCTGACTCCAACCTTTAACATTCACCGTACGATGAAGAAAGGCATGTAAGTCAACACTATGCTAATATGAAGTAGTCAATAACGTGGGTTTATAGCTCCGAGATATTTCCGCCAAGACTTTGGGCTCAGTGATGCAGAATTGGAGATGAAAGAGTCTAAGTTCTCTTTTTTCTCATTGTCCCCTTTCCCAATTACGGAACCTAACAACAACTACAGTTTACTCATAAATTTTACTCATACTCATCAAATACAATTGTATGAAACCCTAATCTTTACAAAACCACAAACTGTTTTTTTACTCTCAAACCTCAATATCCAACAAATTGAGAAAATGAAGAAGATAAAATATTATATTTTTCTTTCTCTTATCTTTTCTAGTTCATTTTTTCTTTAAAATAATAATGAACTGAAAAGACAATTTTACCCTCATAAATTTTTTAACCAAAACGGTTAAACTTTGACCTGCCTAACAAATTCAAATTTGTGATGAAGGGACACACACCAATCCCACATTTTAAGGGACAAGCTGCCCAATATTTTTAGGGGATCAAATAAACCTATTTAATATTGTGACTAAAATAAAGAGATTTTTATTTTTGGCAAACACTACTTCCACTAAGTTGCGACGAGAATAATTTTGGTCACAAAACTCTAAACCATAGAAATGCAAGCTTTGTTATTAATTAATAACGATATTGTAATTGCATTGTTTCATTGACATTCGGTTGTCAAAAGATTAACCATTTCTTTTAGCGTAATTGAGTAATAGTTTCGTGGGTATAATATTTTTTTCATAATTATGTCAATATTTATGTAAAAAATTAATTTCTATTTTTCTTAATATTTCATTTCAATTCTTTATGAGTCATGAAATTTATTATATATTTTTATAAAATTAATGAATTATGAGAAAATTAAAATATATTTTTTAGGAAATATATATATATATATATATATATATATTATTGTTGTAATTTAATTGTAGATTTATGACAAATAATTTTTTGTTAGAATTTGGTTACAATTTTTTGACAGAATATATATATATATATATATATATATATATTGTAATTTAATGTCAAATTAATGACTGAAATATTTGGGTCAGTGTTTTTAGCGACTATTTAATATTTTTCTCCTAGTGCTAGCTTAATATGTGCAATTAGGAAGGAAATTTAAGAGGCCATTCTCACAATCTTTTGTTATTTAGAAGAAAAAAAGAAGTTATTTTTCAAAATTATGGTTAACTTTTTTATTTATAGAAAAGGTAAATTTTCAAGTGTATTAATTATATTTTTAATATTTAATTAAAAAAATTGTAGAAAAGTTTTGTGATTTTGGTCCATAGCATATCATATTTTGGGTTGATAGTTTTTTTTTTTTAATTATTTTTTCCTGTATTTTACTCACAATCTACTTGAAAGACCTAATTTGGGATCAACTAAAATAAACGAGGGGGACAAAAAAAAAAAAAAAAAAAAAAAAAGTAAATTGGTGAAAATAGTTCATTATCTTTTCTCATGTGGTATATAGTCTTAAATGTTTAATTTTATCTTTTAATATCTTAGATTTTTGACGGTCAACCGTTGGTTAACCTTTTTTTGTTTTAAATTTCAAGGGTAAAATAATCTTTTCAACACACTTTCATTTTTTTTTTTAATTCTAAGGACAAAATGGTCTTTTCACTCTTTATTCAAAAAAAAAATGAGGGAATTTATTTTGTGAAATAAATTAACGAAATAAACACAAAATATCCCCATTATATATTCTCCTCTTTCACCAAATAAATTCCACCTTTTTAGTTTTTTTTTTTTTTAAATAAAGGGTGAAAAGACCATTTTGTCTTTGGAATTTATTAAAAATATATATATATATATAATTCAAAAGACTATTTTGCCCTTGGGATTTAAAAAAAGGAAAAAAAGGTTGAGTAATGATTGATCATCAAAAATTTAATAAAATGACCATGTGCACCAGCTAAAAAAATATAGAGGATATTAAAGAATAAAATTAAATATATAGAACTATAAACACCAAACGAAAAAGGATAAAAAGACTATTTTCATCAAATTTCCAAAAAAAAAAAAAAAAAAAGAAATCAACTATATATGCCAAATACTACAAAAATTAAAAACTAAATCAACCAATTTTTTAATTATATATCTATTTTATTTAACATTATAGAATTGTCTTCTCGAGGCTTGTTTTCTCTAATAACATGTGTTATGATCTAGGTCCACGAGCTCGCATCGCAACTATGGACCTATCGACATTTACGATCAATTATTTGGCATCTTTTTTATTGTACTAAAAGAGATTTATCGAGTTGATAATGAGTATTTAAACCCATATTTTATATTTCATAACATAACTAAATAAATTTACGATGTGAGATAGAATATCACAACATCATATTTATTTTTTTAATTTATTTTATCGTCTTTTTCTTCAAGTTTTGTTGTGAAATGTTTTGTAAAGTAGACTTTAAAAATTTTAAAACTAATCCACTAATGTGTATGACATGACGTGTATTGAGTTTGTTGTCGTAAAACTTTATCATTATTTGTCATAAGTAATTAAGCTTTTGAACCCCTAACACCTCGACTTGATCTAATTCTTTGTTGTTGTTTTTTTTTTTTTTTTTTTTTGTTTATTATTATTTTTAAAGACGAAGTTCAATTAGTAATAACCTCCCTTATGATTCAAAAGGTTATGAGTTCGAAATATGTCAAAAGTAAAAATGCTTCAAAATTTCAAATATATATATATTGTTGCTGTTGTTGTTAATCATCATGATTTAATTTTCTTAATTGTTAAAATTCTATTTCATATATTGATTTTCGTTTAAAAATTTTAATGATATTATTCTTAAAAATAAGTAAAACTACGTACATAAATGTTTTAATGGATTTTTAGTTTTTATTTTTCATTTTATATTATGTGTGAGATAAAAAATTTTGAATTGAACAAAATCTAGAGATGTTAATTTTGAATAGAAATTTCAGTTCAAATTTTAATAAGATTTGTTTATAAAAATTAGATAATATTTTTATCTGGTATATAGTCTAAAGATGTTAAGTCCTAAGTCCATATTTGTTTTATACTTTTTAAATTTTCTCCAACTATTTCTTGTCTGCATACAGTTGCATTGAACCTATAGATATTTCTATCACGTCCACATTCATTTTGACAAAAGGACACATAACGGTTATCATAAGGAGAGTGGATGTGGTAGAAGTATCTAGTAGTCCAATGCAATTGTATGCAGACAAGAAATAGTTGAGGAAACTAAAACGGCATAAAAACAGCCTAAGTATTAGTTAAACTTAACACTTGAAGTTTACCATGGTAATCTTGATCACTTGCTTTATAGAGAAAATAAGGAGATAGATGAACCATTTATTCTAACAAATCAAGCCAAACATGTTTGGTATTCCCAATATTTGAAGGAGAACAAATGGCATGTGGTTCTGCCAATGATAATTATGATATATATACAAAATTATTCCCCACATAACAATAAGACATGCGACCTACTCCTCGAGAAGTAGATGCTAATTGGGTTAGGACGGCATTCAAGTTGAAGAAGTTGATCTAATTAGTAGATAGGCCCAAGCAGCTACCTAAATACCATTTGTGTTTCATACTTGTATTCATAAACACTATTTTATTATGTAATTATTAGATTAAGTTTAATTTTGTTTTTTTTATTAAATGAAAGCATATGTTTATATTCTTGTAGTTAGAATTTGCCTTTTGTTTAAATATAGCTTTTGTTGATATTCCTGGAGTTGGAATTTAGCTTTTGTTTAAATATAGTTTTATGTTGATATTCCTGGAGTTGTGATTTAGCTTTTGTAATTCATGAAGTAATATGTTGATATTCTTGAAGTTGTGATTTATCTTTTGTGATTTTGGAAGTGATATATTGATATTCTTGAAATTATGATTTAGCTTTAGTGAATCATGGAGTGGTATGTTCATATTCTTGGATTCGTGATTTAGCTTTCGTGATTCATGAGGTGATATGTTGATATTCTTGGAGTTGAATTTTTCTTTTGTAAATAATGAAGTGATAGAACCATCTTTTTTGTTTGAGATTTTCTATTGTGAATGTGTATAGATTGAACAGTTGTTTTTTTTTAGTTTTTGGAAAGTCTTCGAGCATCAAAAAAGTCCTATTTTAGGGAAATCTTTGCTAAATTTTTTTTACCCTTAAAAAATAAGGTGCAAATTTATATATACTTAAGTTCATTTTCATAAAGTAGTACTAATTTTATTTAGTTCTTACCCCTTTCAAATAGTGAAATGGGTAAGAAACGGATTCGTAGGCCATTATTATAGGAGATATTAGCATCTTTGAGGACAAGGTCAAACACACCAAATGCTTTGACTCCCTCTCATAGCTAGGCCTGTCAACGGGTCCAAACGAGTCTGAAACTACTAGTTCCAGATCCAAACCCAATTTTTTTTTTTTTTGACCCGTACACTACCCGATACCCGTGGGTCCGAAAATCTTATACCCGTACCAGATCCTATGGGGTCTCGGTTCCAAACCGGGTATACCCTACCCGTAATTTTATTTTCAAAAGGATAAAATTAATTTAATTATTAAAAAATTATTATTTATATTTGCACGATTTGATTATAATTATAATAGATAATTCATGTTAATTAAATTTTAAATTAAAATATAACCATCTAAAAATTATCATACAAATTAAAACAAAATTTTAAAATTTAAAATTTAAGATTAAAACAAAAAAGATAAAATAATAAACTATAGTTTATCTTTTCTGTCAAATTCTGCTTTTCAAGAAGGCCAATGGAAAAAAGACCACCACCGAAACATCACTCTGATTATATATGTTAAAATCTTGAAAATATATATATTTAAATTTTTTTAAAAATCGATTTGATTAGTTTATTTAGTGTATTGAACCAACATTTTATTTATTTTTATTTATTTTAAATATTTTAAAAGAAAATTATTTTTAAAAATTTATCTTTATTATTAGTTATATAATTTTTTTTTTTGAATGTAGATCTCATTTATTTGTTCTAATATTATCTATGTTATACAGCAGAAACAGATTTTTTTTTTTTTTAATTGCAACTCTACATAAATAACTCTTCATTTTAACATTGTAAATGAAAAATAAACAAACATATATCATAAGAAGAATAAAATTCATGAAAAATAAAGAATATTACCATTTTATCTTTCTAACAGTGAAGAATATGACAATAGTTTGTATACATTGAAGAATAGATACTCTTGACTCTTGAGTCTTTGACGATGAATAAGAAGGCGAGAAGGTAATAGCCTAATAGGAAATGTAAAAGGAAAAGACGGCAATATTATAAATATTTTTATGAGTTAATGTCTTTAGAAGCGGAAAAACTGCTAACTGATGTGTGATAGATATATGTGATATAAACGAGATTTAACAACTGAAAATGAATCACAATTAAACTTGTCACCTAATCACACTAAGGCAAGTATACCTATCATATGTAGCATTCATAACATGGTAGCAATCAAGATTTTAAAATTATAAAATCGTTAATCCCCAAGGAACGTGGTATGTAGCCAATTAGCATCAATCCAAGTATAAACAAT
>JAXGGT010031810.1:0-13677 GCA_035583425.1 Marsdenia floribunda
ATCAGCATGGCCGTGCTTTGATGAGCATGGCCGTGTTTGACGGTTGAAAATTGCATTTAACTCCCTGATTTTTGTCCGTTCTTTAATTCCAATCCCTGGAACTTTCCTGTAGACAGATTAATGTAAATCAGTGTCATTTTCAATCATTTTAGTCCAATTAGATAAAGAATCAACTCAAATTAAGCATAAATTGGTACTAAAAATATGATATGTTTTAGTGTTATCACAATGTAAACTAGATTTTCACTAGTCTGGCCACCAGCTATTTTAACCATCAATGAAAAGGCAAATTGAGCGTTCTTTATTATTATTATTTTTGTAATCTACTAAAATATTAAATATCATATTTTTATAAGAATATATCGTTGATGACTAAATATTTTATGTGTACTTTATTTATCACACATGATTGTACATGCATGAGTAGGTCACCTCATCTTAAAATAAATTATATAATTTTCAAGCTTCTTTACCTCTTCAATTAACTAAACTCCCCAGTTTGATACCTTGAAGTACCTTTTACCCCTTGTCTTACTTTGACAATGTCATCAATCGTTGATTTATAATATAGTCCACTATCAACAGAACACAAAGGTATTGCATCGGGAATAAAAAAAACATTATGATACAAACTTACAAACTTTTTTCGATTTTCATTTCAGAACATGTGTTTAACTGATTTTTCTTTTAACGGAAATAAAATTGATCGAAGTGTGACTTAATAATGATTTCCCTTCTTTTACAGTAAATGAATGTGAAATTATTTTTGTAGTTCTAGCATAAATCTCTTTTGAAGAATTAGTCCAAACATTTTATTCATATGTTTATACATTAAAATTAATTAGAATAAAATATAATAGTTATTTTAAAAAATTAAAATATAAATAAATGAATTCAAAGTTTAAATGGTTGCTGCTTTGTTCTTTAATGAAAGCTATGTATCTACTCTCTTTCACTGTTTATTTCAATTGTTTTCTATTTAATGTTAACAATTCTTCCTCGTTGAAAATCAACTATTCATCATCAATATCATCATCATCCACTTCTAGTGTTTTTGTTTCTGATCTTCCAATTACATCAAGAAGTGCTTTTTTTTTTTTTTTTCTTAGGCTAATCATTTGCCTTTTCCTTCATCTTATTCTCATTTTATCATTTTTCTCACTTCATTCAGGACTTTTGAGCATTATTCTACCTGTGCAGAGACATAAGCTAGACTTTGTTTCATTCTAATGATACATAATGAGCTAATTTAACACAATAATTACAATGCGTAATTTTTCAATTGCCACCCATAAGAACTACATGTTCCTATCCAATATCTTTTGCTTGAGACATCCTCAATCACAAAAATAATTAAAAATATATTTATACAATATAAACATGAAATACTTAAATAGCAAGGAATACATTATAAAATATTAAAAATTCACTTAAAATAAATTAAACAATTGGTATTTCCCAAATATAACCTATTACCTATCATACCCAACCTGTTTTTGTACCGGAATGAGTCCAGCCATTGTAAAATAAACTCCCAACACAATATGAAAACCAGTTGGTTAATGATTATATTGTATGAGATACTAATTTTACCCCTCATTTAATGAATAAAAGAAATTGATTTTAATTCACATTTGACTGCTACAAGATACATGGAAGGACATAATGTGTTAATAAAACAATAATATAGGATGTAAAGAGATAAATAAATGATGGGGACGCAATTTTCATATTGTAAATAGATGTGGGACAAAACTTGTCAATTCGCCCATAATTTAATTCCTCACATATATTATCCTTTTAAATCGAAGATTTTAAAAGTTCAAATCGAGTAATATTACTAACTCACAATTCCATATAACATGCTTCTAAATTTAAACATATTAAAAGGTAGATTAAAGGGTATGCGAAGCCTCAATCGTAACAGGACGTAGACATAGTTTTTGTTCACGAATTCTTCGATTTGTTAGTTTCTTTACTAGTCTTGTTGTTGTTCTAACTCTAAATATGCAATGTGTGATCTCCTAGGACATCTTCTAAGACATAATGTAATACATCAGTTAAAATAAGACATGTGTACCTAATTAACTTAAAAAACTAGCACCGTTAACTTCCGTTAAATCAATCTTTACAATTTTTCTAAAAATAAAATTATAATCACATTGAAAATTTTATAAAAACATCCAAAATGCATTTTTCATTACACCAAATAATTAAAAATATTTTAGTAATTTTTTTCAATATAGTTACAAATTTTTTTTTAAAAAAAAAATTATAAATATTGACTTAACGAAATTAATTTTTAAATTAATTAAATTGACACAAGTCTTATTTTAACTAGTATCTTAGATAATATTTTAGAGGATGTCTTAAGAGATCTTGCCCTTAAATGGTGTGAGATTTCTTAGGACATCCTTTAAAACATGGTTTAAGATACTATTAAAATTAAAACATGCATATGTTTAATTAATTTTAAAATCTAAACGTCCTTAACTTCGATTAAATCAATATTTGAAAATAAAATTTATTAAAATACTTTTAATTATTTGGAGGTGATGAGACAAATATTTTTTATGTCTTTATACATTTTTTTAATGCAGTTATAATTTTTATTATTGTTTTTAAAATATTTTTTAAATATTGACTTTACAAAAGTTAAAGACATTAAGGATGTTTTTGAACTAGATTTATTTTGAGAAAAGTGGATTCTTTTAAATTGAGTGAATTTTATTTTGAAAAATGATGATTTACTTTTTGAAAAAAGTAAAAATTTTATAGGTGTGATGATGATATAGTTATTAAAGTGTTGGTTTTTAGAATGATGTCATGAGTATTGGTTTTATAATGATTTGATAATTTTAGTGTGTCTTACAACCTATGATTTGACAAAAAAATAAGGGTGTTTTTGGATTGAAACTTTTTTTTTAAAAAAATCATTTTTTTTCAAAAAGAGTTGAGTGGATTGTAAAAAACGAAAGTGTTGACAAGTTAAGAAGTTGTCTAGTAAGTGAGGGACAAAATAATATATTTTATTAGTGTAATGATGATATTTTATTTGAATTATATATATTTATATGTATATATTGAATATTTTATTCATTTTTTTGCCACCTGGACAGATATGAACAGTATCATGTCATGTGGTGTCGAAACAAGTACAACTCATTTTTTTTTTTTTTAGTTTGAGTGAAATTTTAAAAATAATTCAAGTCAAAAAAAATAGCCTAAATTATTGTTAGATGTTGTCCAAATAGACACCATCTACTTAAAATTAAAATTGGTGAAAATACTCAAAATTAAATTTAGTCCAAAAACACTCTAAATTTGGGGTTATTATTATTATTGTTGTTGTCGTTGTTGTTGAGAAAAGATCCAGCATTTAATATATAATCAAGTGGCAAAAAATAACTCTACAAGAGAAAGAATTGACTCTTAGTGTATTAAATAATATTTTAATTTAATACATATTTTAATTTTATTAGTGTATTAAATAATATTTTAAAAAATGTCTTTTAAAAAGTTGATATTTTTACCATAATTTCACATATATAATAAAAATAGTATAATTTAATAAATACATAATAGGTTTTCTAATTCTTAAATATTTTACTAAGTTTCCAAATGTTACACATCGGTGAATAGATGTGAAGGAAAAGCAGCCGGGAAAGAAAAACCTATAAACTTCTAACTTCCACGCAATTGTTGACTAGAATGGAAGATGTGGCCTCTTATCTACTATTTCAACTTCACTTACTTACCAGATGTGGGATTTTTTATGAGAGGGAGGTAATTCTAATATTTTTTTTTATAAATAATTAGAGAACTTACATATCGGTGAATAAATGTGAAAGAAAAACAATAGAAAAAAAATGATTCACAAACTTTTAACTTCCAATCAATTACGGATTAGAAAGGAAGATATGACCTTTTTCTGCTAATTTAGATCAGGAGTATTATATAAAATACAGTATTTTGGCAAATAAAATACAGAGGCGGAGTCGGGAGTCCACAAGGGGAAGGGAATTCAACAGTCAATTATTTCTCCTGAACCGTATGACCATTGACAAGTCCAGGCTCGGCAGAGGCGCTTCCCTCAAGTTTCGGGTATTGGAAACTTCTTTTTGACTTGACGTCCATCTGTCAACAAAACAATTGACAGATTTGTATATATATATGTACTATATTCGCTTATAAAGTGACTGAAATTTATATTTTTTTAAATAATAAGTGAGATTGAAATTATTTTATATTTTTTTGTAAAAAAATCAATTTTAAGTATTAAAATTTTAATTAATATTTTTAAATAATTAAAAAGTTAATAAATTTTTTTAAAATACTTTTTATAAATAAAATTAAAATCTCACCATTTTAAAAGGATTTCCAATATTATATATAGTTTTTTTTTTTTTTTGGATGAATGCCAATATTATATATAGTTGTATTGCTAGTTTCAGTCTGCTAGTTTCACTCTCAACTCATCCAAGTTATTATAAATTGCAGCAGATATTACCTATATGTAATATATATATATATATATATATATATTGTTTTTGTATTGTGTTATCTTAAGTTTTCCGAGATAATATTATATTTTTTTCCCTCTCTCAAAAATATATTGTAATAATAAAATCATCATTATTTACAATATTACACACCTATTATATCTATATTTTCAAAATATTCACATAACATTTCAAATACCAGTTAATTTTTTACTTTAAAAAAAATTAATATTTATTATTTTAAATGTCAATTTTTTTGGGACAAAAAAACAATATATATATATATATTAAGTTATTATCCAAATATGCCCAATCTTCTGAATTTTTTGTTCTAATTTAAAGATATACTTTTTTTCTTTTAATATTGAACTATATTTTTAACACAATGAAAGAAATTAAAAACAATCAACGGTTATTTGAAACATAATCAAAGTTGCAAAAACAAAACTCACAAATTTGCTTTGCTAAGGTTGAAAAAGAAAAATGAGAAGATTTGCTTTGGATAATCGAAAAAGATTTAGGTTGTGTTTGAACTAGTTTTTATTTTGAATTTTCTACTTTTTTTTTAAAAAATAAGTTGGTAATGAACATTTGGACAACATTTTACATTAATTTACTTTTTGTCAAATCATAAGGTGTAGGACATACTAAAATTGTCAAATCATTCTAAAACCAACTGGTGTGCTTAAACACCGTATTTTAATTAGTGTTCTTATTAAACATATTTCCTTCAAAGCTAAAAAAGTAAAAAGCCTTTTCACTCTAATATCTTCTCAAAGAACATGTTCAATGGTCAACAAATTTTGATATTTAATGATAAGCTGACTAATTACTTGGAGAACACTCAATAATCGCCTCTTAATAATCGTCACGGACTCTCACCTAACCCATCTAAAATATCTCGGAGATGACAATTAACTCCTATAAACAGGAGACTTATGAACAAGAATGGGATATGAACTTCACTTTAATGTTTCATTTACTCTTTGATTACTCTTTCTTTCTCTTATTCTCTCTCTTTCTCTCTCTAATTTTACTTTGGATTTCCTTGTTCTCAATTGATTCATCCCAAGGATCAATTGACTTTGAAACTTTTTTGTTCTCTTGAACACATTTTTGAGAGATTAATTAAGAGAATTGATACTTTAATTCTCTTTTTCATTTCATTCTTACATAAGAGAGTTTAAATCACCTTGAAAGCCCTTGAAAGTTCACTAAGGAAGCATTTGAAGGTCCCTTTCGAGACCACACTAAGTCCCTTTCGGGACATACAATGGACTTTCGAGAACCCTCTCCCACTTTCGGGCAGCTCTCCTTCTTCCCTCTTCAAGATTCATCTAGCTTTCCTTAGGGAAAACCTAGTTTCCTCTTTTGGAAAGTTTTCCTTTAGCCTTTTTTGGACTTTCTTTGTGCTTTTAATCTCCCAAGTTTATCATATTTTCCTCTTTGACTCTCTCTTTTATTTTGTAACTCTTCTCTCTTCGTAAAGAATAGTTTTTATCTGATTTCCACCCACATTAGATTGGCGCCCACCGTATAAGTGGCATGAAAACAAGAAAGGCGATGCGTTCTTGTACACCTATTGCTAGCACAACGCTCGAGGACAATCCTCCGGCAGTTCAAGCACCCCTTCCACCACCTCTGATGGACACTATTCCAGAGGAAGTTCCTAACACCACTTCACATCCCAATCTTCCTGAAGGCAACATAGTGAATGATCAGGAGGGAAATCCATCTGATGATGATATTGATGAGGAGTTCCATAGATCTTTGGAACGAGGTAAAGACATTGAGTTCATGATTTCTCATAAGAAGCAGATTGAAGAATATTTTCGATTCATGGAGGCTCGGGAGCGACAAGAGTAGCAAACTACTCAACATCCTGATGCCCTTAGTGACACAGCATTACCTCGACATGATCCATCATCCACTGAACATATCTGATCGGGACCTTCAAATCCTATTCCTAATGTTACTTTTGACAAAGTGCCAATGGTCAATCTCACTGGTTCTTCACCACCGCGACCTCACAGCATGAATAACCATTCTACTCCAATAGACAAAGCGAAGTCTACTTCTCATCTTGGTCATTCCTCTGCCACTGATAACAAAGTATATGATATGTATGATCAATTGAAGCATTTATTACCTACATTTCAACCTTCATCAACACCTTGGAATATTATTGCTTCTAATCCTTTGAAATATGAGTATCAAACACTTGCATTTCCATTAAATTTTAAACCACCTTCTTTAGCTCGATATAATGGTTCTTTGGATCTAGAAACTCATTTGAAATATTATACTACTGCTATGTTCATGTATGCAACAGAAGATGCTTTACTTTGTAAGTGTTTTCTTAATACTCTTTCAGAACAGACCTTAGATTGGTTCCTTTCACTTCCCCCTAACAGTATTGAGAGCTTTCATCATTTTGGAACTATGTTCATTCAGCATTTTGCTGCATGCTTTCTACAGAAGAAACCTCGCATACACCTCAACAATGTTTGACAAAGGCACGACGAACAACTTTCGGCCTACTTCAAGAGGTTCAATGAAGAAACATTGACAGTTCAAAATTGCATGGAGGCTACTTATATTGTGGCTTTTTGCAATGGTCTCAAGCCAGGATGCTATTCGGAAAAGTTAAATGTCCTTCAACCACAAACTACAACGCAATTATTTGGAAAAAATTGTTAAGTGGATTAAAGGGGAGGAACTAGAATGTTCCAAAAGAGACTCAAGAAGGACTGAAAGGGAGGAAATATACAAGTCAGATAGCAAGCTTCCGGTCAAGAAACCACAATTTGGCAAGGATGAATTTACAGTTCCTTCTTTCCCTAGGGAATCTAGAAGAGATAATGGAGAAAGGTCTCATTAAGGTCAAAATTCTTACAGAAGCAAAGACAGTTATTCCTGATCCCAATATGATCGAAGATCATGACATCCCGATTGAAAAAATTCTTGGAGATCTTCGAGAAGCAATTCTTACACACCTTTAACGGTTTCTAGAGCATACATTCTCACCAGGGTGGAATCTCTTGGCATTTTGCCCGCACCTAAGAAAATCCCCGTTCCAATGGAGAAAAGGAACAAAAATTTCTATTGTGCCTATCACAAGGACATTGGGCACACAACAGAAAATTGTTTCTCCTTGAAGAAGGAAATTGAGAATGCCATCAAAAGAGGACAATTGGTTGAATTCGTGGAAAAACAGCTACCGATGGCAACTCCAACATGAAGCCATCAAGTTTTGACAATTCATCCAAGCAAGAAGAACCGAAGGTGATAAATGTGATTTCACCTGTTTTTGATGGAGAAACAAGGTCCAAAAAACCAAGGTTAACTGATACATCTATTTATCATATTAATTTTCATGATGACAATCCTTTAGTCATCTATCTTTTGATTGAAAATTTTTTCATTAAACGAATATTAGTAGATACTGGTAGTTCTGCTAATATTTTGTATGTAGATGCTTTCAAAAGGATGTCTATCCCGATGGAAAAGGTAAACCAAGTGCAAGTACCTTTGATGGGGTTCTCCGGTTCTATCATATATGCCATCGGGACCACAACATTACAGATCCAGTGGAACAAGTCTCAATCAATTACAACGGAGTTCATTCTTGTTGAGATACCTTCTTCATACAACATAATTCTTTGAAGGCCAGCCTTGAATCACATGAAGGCAATGGTCAATACCTCCGCCAATGAGCTCATCATCCTGATGCCAAATGGAGGTGTTCACAAGATCCAAGGTGATATTTGATTGGCTAAGAGTGTTTCATGAACACTCTAGAAAATATTGAAGATAAAACGAGTATGGAGAAGATTGATAACATGGCAGGTATTGAGGATGATAATGCAAGCCTAAGCTTATGCACAGATGTGGAAGAATTCCAAATTGAAGTGCTTCACCCAAAGAGGAAAGTCACCATCGGGAAGTCCCTTCCTTGGATCTTGAAGAAGGACATTTTAGACTGCTTAGTCAATAACAAAGATGTTTTTGCATGGTCTCCTTCAGAACTCGGCACCGTTCCAAGATCCTTTACTGAGCATAACCTTAGGATCCCGGTGGATGCAAAGCCTATATGTCAGAAGTGAAAGAATTTGGCATTGGACAGATAAGATGTCATCAAGAAAGAAGTGGTCGATCTACTTAATGCCAAAATCATTAGGAAGGTCAAATTTCCAGAATGGCTAGCCAACCCGGTGGTGGTACCCAAGCCCGATGGTTCTTGGAGGGTTTGCATAGATTTCACTGATCTCAACAAAGTCATCCCGAAGCGTCCATACCCGATGCCAAGGATAGATCAATTGGTGGATGCCACTTTGGGTCACATGTACCTATCCTTCCTTGATGCCTACAAAGGATATCATCAAATTTGCATGGCCAAGGAGGACGAAGAAAAGACATCCTTCGTCACCCCTGATTGCCTATATTGTTACACAAGGATGCCCTTTGGCCTCAAGAATGCAAGAGCCAAATTCCAGGAGCTTGTCAACAATATGTTGAAGGAAAACATTGGTAAGAATGTTGAAGCTTACATTGATGACATCCTTATAAAGTCTAAGACAGAGAAAACTTTCATTACAAATATTTTAGAAATTTTCTAAAAATTGAGAACTTATGGCTTAAGGCTGAATCCAGAAAAATGTTCTTTCGGAGTTGAAGCTGAAAAGTTATTGGGATACAAGGTATCCAATTGAGGAATTGAGGCGAACCAGAAGAAGATCAAGACAATCATGGACATGAAAGCCCCAACTACCTAGAAACAACTCCAACAACTCATAGGGAGGATAGTTTCCTTAAACAAATTTTTCTCAGCTTCGGGAGAGAAGGCCTTCCCTTTGTACCAAGCTGTTAAATCTAAGGTTCCCTTCCAATGGATGAGGGAATGTGATGAAGCCTTCCAGAAGGGAAAAGAATATTTATCTACTCCCATCTTGGTGTCATCTATTTTAGGTGAGATTTTACACCTTTATTTGGCCATTGGCCTAAACACATTCAGTTCGGTACTTTGTGCCAACAGGGAAGAAATTCTCAAACCCATCTACTACATTAGTCACATCTCTCAAGGCCTGGAAACTAGATATTCCAACCTTGAAAAGGATGTTTTGGCTGTAGTTGTCACTTTAAGAAGGTTAAAACTTTATTTTCAATCACATGTTATTCATGTGTTCACTAATGCTCCTATTAGGAGAATTTTGCACAAACTCGATGCTTCGGGAAGACACTTCAAATGGACAATTGAGCTTTTAGAATTTCATCTCGACTATTTTTCAAGGAAAACTATTAAAGCTCAAGTCCTTACAGATTTTGTACAAGAGTGTACCATTCCCAATCCTCCGAAAAGCCTACCTAACAAAGAACAAATTCCTTCTCCTCAGGAATGTTGGTATCTTTATTCTGATGGTCCGTGGTGAAGGATCATAAAGGAGCAGACTTTGTTCTCAAAAGCCCCGAAGGTATTAAATTCATTTATGCTTTAAAGTATGAAATTACTTTTAGTAATAATGAATCCGAATATGAGGCTTTCTTAGCAGGATTGAAAGCTACTGAAAGTTTGAGGATTAAAAACCTCATTGCCCGAACGGACTCTCAACTCCTTGTGGGCCACATAAATGGTTCTTATGACACCAAAGGTGAGAATATGCAAAACTATCTCAACTTGTGTGAGGGCCATTTAGAAAAATTTGATTATGTCAGAGTTGAGTACATTTCTTGCAAACAAAATTATGAAGGTGACATTTTTTTCAAAATTGAAACTCGATGATCTTCAAGGTCACCCATCGGGTACCTTTTGGATCATTGACATGGAACTTGTCTTTATGGGTTCAGAAGATCCTCCCCTTACGTGGATAGATCCAATTTATATGTATATTGCCAACGGAGACTTGCCTGATGATCTCGAGGAGGCTATGAAGATCAAGAAGGTATCTTCTAGATACATTGTTATTGGTGATGATTTGTATAGACGAACTTTCTCCTGGCCTTTACTTAGGTGTTTAAGTCCACAGGAAGGATAAAAAGTTCTTAATGAAGTCCGTGAAGGAATTTGTGGAGCACACATCGGCTCCTGGAGCTTTGCTCGAAAAATCATGAGGACTAGCTACTTTTGGCCTACCATGGAAGAAGATGCGAAGACACTGGTAAAAACTTGCCTTAAGTGTCAAATTCATGCTAACATTTATCATAACTCTTCTATGACTTTTGCTTCTTTATGTAACCCGATCTCTTTTTGCTAATGGGGAATAGATCTTTTGGGACCATTCTCGAAGGCCCTAGGAAATAGGGAATTTTTGATAATAGTGATCGACTACTTCACCAAATGGGTTGAAGCCAAGCCTTTAGCTTCAATTACTTCAAAGGTAATTAGAGATTTTTTCTTCAATGATCTTATTACTAGATTTGGTGTTCCTAGGATCCTAATTACGGATAATGGAACACAGTTTGCCTCTCTTGAGTTTCAAGACTTTTGCGATGAAATGCAAATTGATCATAGATTCTCTTCTGTGGTACACCCTCAAACCAATGGTTTAACGTAAGTGACCAATAGAACAATTTTACAAGGCTTCAAGAAGATGCTTGATTCTTCCAAAGGTAAATGGGTTGATGAATTACCTAAAGTCCTTTAGAGTTATAGAACTACGCCCCATTCCCAGACCCAAGAATCTCTTTTCAATTTATGTTTTGGGACAGAGGCTCTTATGCCCATAGAAATTGATATCCCTTCTACTAGATTGCAATATTTTGATCTCCAGCTTAATGGTCAAAAATTGATTGAAAACCTTCTCATGTTAGATCATATAAGGGACAAAATGACAATTCTAGAATAGGAGTACAAAAGGAGAATAGCAAGGTCCTACAATAAGAAAGTGAAGATAAGCCACATTCAAGCGGGAAGTCTTGTGCTAAGAAAGAATGAAGCAAGTAGGCAAAATCCTGGAAGAAAGCTTGATGCAAATTGGGAAGGTCTTTACATTGTAGTAAAAGACAATGACAATGGGAGTTTCAAGCTTGAAGATATGGCTAGAAGAATAATTTCAAGGACGTGGAGCACAATCAATTTGAAAAGATTTTTTCCTTGATCCATCCCTAAGGCCAAATCCCTAAGGTGAATCTCGAAAGTGATTCCCTAAAGAGGGTCCAAGTATAAAATCACTTCAATTGCTTTCCCGGATGATTAAGTTTTTTCGTGATTTTTCCTATGTACATCCCAAAAGGGATTTCCTATGAACATCCCGATGGGATTTTCTTTACATATTTTTAGATTAATCTCAATTCTTTGAGATGTTCATAGATTGTTCACTTTTCTTGAATAAAAATTTCTTCAATATAAATTGATATTTTTTAATGATTAATTCATTACAATTTTGATCCCAATAGATCTTTCTCACAATTCATAAGAAGAACAATACATAAAAGAAGGCAAACTTTTCATTTTCTTAAAAGGAATTACAATGTTAATCCTATTGGATCTTCTTTACATTAAGTTCAAATTCCTTCAAAAAAGATACAAGCTTACTACTTACAAAAAATCCTACTTCTATTACAAACTAAGAACCCTCTTTTCGGGTTCCACTTGAAGATTCACCTTCACTCTCCGAAGCTTCGGGGGATGAGAAAGGTTTGGCATTTTGATCAAAGTCGAAGCCCTCTTGCCAAGGCATCAATGAAGACACACCTTCATGATCAAGAAGAGTTTGAAGGTTAGGAGGAAAAACAAACTCAGGATGAGACTTCTTGATAGCCCTCTCGGCCTCTACAAGGGTGGTCTTGACCGAACCCTCCATCAACCTCATGATGAGACCTTTCCCATCCTTGGTCTTCAAAAAGTGTTCACATCCCGCCCTCTTGGCCGCTTCGGTCATTTCATTCTCCAACAAGCCCGATCTAAAGATGGCATTCCTAGCATCAAGGGCTTCCTTCAACTCTTGAATTTTTTGTTCTTCTTCAAGAACTTTGGCATCCATCTCCTTCACAAAGCTTGATGCTCTTTGAGGACCTTAGTACATTCCTCTAACTTATTGGTCCTCTCTTGTTCACATTCTTGAAGTTTCCCTTTCATGGAAGCAAGTTCTTCCTTCACTTTGATCAAGTCACCTTTCAAAGCTTCATTTTCATCATGAAGCTTCTTCTTGGAAGTCTCCCCTTCTTGAATAACCTTATTCTTCACATTCAAGATAGACTTAAGGGTGGCAACCCTATCTCTATCACTTCTTCCCTTCCTCAACAACTCTTGACCAAAGAGCAATGCCTACAAAATAAAAGAGGAAGCAAAATTAGAAATGAAACAACATTCAAGATTAAAAGAGATTTTGAGGCATTTTCCAATACTTACTTGGCATTGTGAGAAGTAATACATAGACTCCACATTTGCTAAGCCCAAGGCCATCATGTTTTCTCTTTCTCCATTTGGAGTCATATGTAAGAGCAATTCCGCCGCCTTAGTAGCATTGTCAATGTAATCACTATCTTTAAGGCTCCACTTGGCCTAAATATCCCTTCAACTTTAGGAGTTGTTCCCACGGGTTCTTTGCCAGACGATGAGCCACCTCTTTTGGTACCTCAGTTGGTTTTGGATTTTGAGGAATAAAAGCCTCAACCACTGGAGATTGTACTTCATTCTCCGAAAAATGTTGGTTCCCTTCAAATAGGAGAGCCTAAAACCCTCTTCCCTTTAGCCTCCAACTGAGTAGAAGCTTTCCTCTTCTTACTCGATCTACTAGATGGAGTTTCCTCCATCTTGGATCGAGATGATTTCCTTGTAGTTGGAGAATTCTTCTTCTCCTTTCCGGATGCCAACATATGTACAATGTTTGCTTCTACAAAACAAAAAGAAAAGTTAGAAGCATGACATTCATATTTTACTTGTAAAAATAAGAAAAGAAAAGGGTAATAGTGTTTACTCAATTTTTTCACATGGAAAGTTCCTTCATCATACAATTTGCCATTGAGAAACAAGGAGGAACTCCAATTTTCTCCAATTGCCCACGCAAAATTAAGCCTTTCAAGCAAGTTTGTGACATTCTTGTCCATCAATTCGGGCTTACTATTGTCTAAGGACTTTGCAAGATTCCAAACAATTTTCATACTATCCAAACTTGGATGATTCACAAATAAAAACTCTTGCTTCCAATTATGGATACTAGAAGGTAATTGCAAAAGT
>JAXGGT010031831.1:0-13677 GCA_035583425.1 Marsdenia floribunda
AAATTTAGGGGTTATTGTTTAATTTCTTTTAAGGCTTTATTCTTCTTTCTCTTCTACCCAGTATTGTTGTCGCCGCCGCCACCATTGCCACTGCTATTACCTTCATCATCGTCTACTTGCTCTCCTTCACCGTTCCCTGTGCTTCACCGCCATCAGGTGCTTCCTACTCTGAACATCCCCCTTCCACCGCCAGTCTCTCCACTCCCTTTTCTTCCTTTCTTTCTACTTCTTCTTCTTCTTGTTTATTAATAACTCTCAAAAAATTAATTTGATGTTACTGCTTCCACTTCCAACACCTATAACGACCCCAAACTCAACTCATGGTATGCTTTTTTGTTAATTCATGATTCCTCCCGCTGGTATTAATTGGATTTTATTATTATTGTTATTGGTTCTTGTTCTTCCTTGAATTATATTCTGTGTGTGTGTGTGTGTGTGTTTCTTCATTAATCAATCACCTGCGGATGTGGAATTGTGAAGGTGAGTCTGATTGTTGGAATGGGATATCGTGCTGATTGTTTGGGACCGCCATGGCTAAAACCGATGCTCAAGGCTGACTACTTCATTCCCTATCCGAATCATAGCCTTTCTAGTAAAAGTGAGTGCAACATGTATTGTTTGGACTGTATGAGTTCTGCTCTCTGTTCCTATTTTTGATCAACACAAGAACCATTGGCTGCTTCATGTTGATTGATTAAATTAATTAATTAATTAGATTCTCTCTTCCTATTTTTGGTCTTCCAATTATATTTGGGGGAGTGGGAGGGGGTTCATCTAGGAAAGGTGAAGGAGAGCAAGCAGAATGATGATGGAGGTAGTAGCAGCAGCGACAACATAGCAACAGAGGCGAAGGCGACAACGACAATGCTGAGTAGAAGAAGAAGAGGAATAAAACCCTAAAAGAAATTAAACAATTACCCCTAAATTTTTATAGTTATTATGATTAAACCTATTAAAATTTTAAGTAGTAATCATTTACCTAATTACCCTTTAAAAAGTCATGTGACCTGCGCATGACTTAACATAATTTCTCATTTAATAAGAAAAATGTAACAGAAGTGTTGTTTTGGTACCAAAAAAAAGTTGGAGTGGAAGTTTGGAATGGAAAAAAGTTAGAGTGCAAAAATGAAAATTTGAAAAAGTTCAAGTGTCATGTGGACACTTTACCCTATTTTAAATATAACTTGTAAAATAGTTCAAATATGAATTTTTGTCTCATTAGAACTCTCTAAGAATTAAGAAAATTATTATTCTTTATATGAAGACATAAAGATAAAAATATTATACTATATAGAAAAAATAGTCGATTCAATCCCAATATTATTTTCGAATAGCTAGTTCAGTCCCTAAATTATTTTTTTTAGCCCTATTCTATCCTCAAACAATTTTTCAACTTTTAATTTAGTCCCTTAACAGGTTCCTTAGCAAGTTACCGATAAATATATATATATTTTTTAAATACAAGGGTATTTGGGGAAATACCCATTAAAGTAAAAACTCATTTGCGATTGAATTTTAGACATTTTTTCTTCTCTTCTTTGGCTTCCCACTCTTGTCAGTCGGCTTCAAAGAAAAAATTCGATCCTGAAATTTATTTGATCTCCTCTTTAGTTGCTTGGTTTCCATTTATTCTCCATTAATGAATCATTGTTCCAATTGCGAGTAAAATCTCGTGAACAGGGTTTTTTTTTTTTTTTTTTTTTTTTTTTATTATTTTTCTGTTTTAAAACGCTTCTTAGAAGAAGGATGTTGATATATATTTTCTTTGTTTCCGATTTTAGCTTGTCTATGAACATTAAAAAATTGATATTGTTTTCTACCAAAAATTTTCGGACATTTTGTTTAAATTTTTATGTCAATTTTCACCAAAATTTATGCTTTATATTTTGGTTGGTGTTCAATGATAGTCGTGCTTGTATTAACTTTGATGAATAAGGTTTTTTCACAGTTTTGACATTACTGAACTAGCACATATATGCTGATCTTAATATTTTCTTGATATATGTTGGCCCATATATTTGCCTTCATGCCCTCCTCATATTACAATTGAATTGACATCTAAAACTGCTTTCATTTATTTGCATAACTTATTTGATTATAAGACAATTTCCAAAACGATATCTTGGAGAATTGTTTAGTGAAGTGTTAAATTTTCCAAGGATGGATAATATCATTATTAAACATCTGTATAAATGACGAGCAGATTCTTATATTTCTCCAAGTACACACTTCAATTTCAACTTCTATTGTTATGTATTGTGGAATTGTCTTTGGATGATTGGTAATATCCTAAAATTTGAATATTTTATTGAAGTATATGTTTCAATATTTGTCTACTAGGTATCATTGTCACAGCTAAGAAATAAAGTGGAAGTAGGTCAAAATATATAGAACAATATAGCATCTAATTCAACTCTTAGTCTGAGCATTCATTGACTAGCCAATGTGAATAGTTGAGTTTGATCACTGTGTAGATGCTGATTGAAGGTTTGTCTTTTTTGTTGGACTCAAGCTTCTATTTCTAAATTTTATAGTTAAACAACATGCCATGAGAGGGTATGTATTATAAGTTTGAATATTTGCAAGAATCTATCATAAAGTTCTACAGAGTACTGCATGTACAAAGTTGCCTATGATAAAAAGTGGAGAACCATTAGAAGCAGTAACAACAGACTGGAGCTTTTTCTGCTCTTTTCTTTCAAAAAATTTTTAATCCTCCAAACTCTTTTTGCTCCTTGAGCAATACAATCTATCTTGCTTGCTTGGCTCAGCAATGTTGCAAATTCCTCATCCTTCTATCATCCAGTTCATTGGATAACTTTTAGTAACTTTCACAAAGTAGCAGCTATAAAAACTCTTGATTTCTTGAGGCACCCAAAATCATTGGATTACTTCTTACACAACTATACTAGTCAAAAAAAAACTCCTTTAAGTAGCTTTCTAGCTATAGATAATATAAATTGGAGCCAGTGGGACAACAAGGAGAACATTCAGCTTAATCTTACCTGTCTATAATTTTTTTTCTTTTTTTTTTTTAAAGATAGGAGAAGATTTTTGTATAAGTAGGGATTGGATACTGGGTGTGTGTTTCAGGTTAAATTATATTTATGGTTTTTTTCTTCTTTAAAAAGTCTTTTTTCTTCCATTTGTGTGTGCTATAGTGAATAATCATACTACAATATAATTTTAGATTTAGTAAAAATTTTTTCTTTCTTATTTATTGTAGTCATTATCGTTGTCATTGAAGACAAATGCATGAAAGAATCATCCTCTCAATACAGTGGTATTAATGAATTTAAGTGAAGGAAGTGGGACTTCATCTTCCTCTCCAACATTATTCGGTTTATGTGGTAAGACTGCAAAAATAGAACTTCTTGGATAGATGCAAATCCAGGGAGACATTTTTTTAGTTGTTTGAATTATGGGGTAATTTTCATTTTTTTTTTAGTTTTTAAATTTTTGCCGAAATTTGACAAATATTATTATATTTTGATTTTTGACTATTTGATTTTGATTATTAGGCTTTGTTGTAATTATTTTTGTTGGCTTGATCCACTGGCCTGCCAAAGTTTTTTTTGTTGCGATACCAAGGTTGAAAAGAAAGCTAAAGAAAGAAGAAGAAAGTGAACTGTAAAGAAGAAAAATTAAAAGTCAGCAGTTTGCACTAGTGCTGTTTAGCTTCATATTTATTGTTGGTTTGTTCTTGTTGAAGAGTTAAAGATTTCTCAAACTGCGTTTGAAGGTGGAAAACTATAGCCCTTTCAAGTATTATGTGAATGATGCTTTGTCAAGATGGTTTATATAACGACAAGAATTTATGTATTGTGGGATTAAAATCATGTATTAGCAAGTTTTATTCATTTATAGAATTAGTTGTATCACTCTTTTACTATTCAGTACTTGAGACGAATATATCATGATGGAATTTATATTATATTTGCTCAATGGAAAGAAACTTTCTATGAATTGGAAAAGAGTGATTAAATTATTTATTTTATTTGATTATAAATTTATTGTGAGTTGGTTCCTATATTTTAATTCTTCAGAGTTTTGTACGATTGATTTGCTTGTACCTTATCAGTAGCCAAATTATTGCTAACTTTGGAAAATTATTGATTAATCAAGCACTATAAAAGACTGTTGGTATAAACTACATGTACAAAGAAAACCAAAGGAATTCCTGGCAAATTGACTTACATTGGCATATTGTAAAATTATTTAATGTTAAGGGTACAAAAAAAAAAGGAAGCTTTGTCAAGGGTACAAAAAGCTGTTAAAGCTTTGTAAAAAAAAGTTGAAATACCCTCCAAGCTCCTAAAGTAACAGCAGCATCCTCCTGCAATTAAAAATCATCTTGAAATACCCTCCTGTAGCATATTCCAAAGCTTTGAGAACGACAGGAGACATGAACACTTACAGAAGAAATTAGACTAAGTATTATAATCATTTAGAAAGGTTTGTTCTGGAACATGAGAATGAAAAGTTAGAAAATAGTGATTAACCAAAGACAACTGGACCATCTGCTTGCCCTTCAGCATCAATAAATGTTTGACAGGACATATATTAGAAGATGTATTATTGGATATGGAAATTATCATCTAATCTAAAACCTTAAACTAATGGGAAGGGCATAATTCATCCATTTAAACACTATGTGGCTGTTGACTAAACACGTACTTTTAACTAATAGAAAATGCAGCAACATAACTTCACAATAGGTCTAACAGGATTGACTACAGATTTCAGGCCACCCCCACCCACTGACACAAGAGGAAAAAAAAAGGAAAAGCCTAATAGAGTGATAGAACCCCACAGAATATTGCACAACAAGATTAATATAATAAGAATTTAGATAATAAAATAAACAATTATTGGCTTTTCTTTTATTCCAAGAAAACAAAACAGGTAAATAAGGCTAGAATGCAGAGTGTCATGTACATACCTCCATTAACAAGACCTTCAACTCTTTGTGTGGCCGCAATACAAATAGACCAATATTTCTCTGGAGAGAGAGTAGAAGCAATCTTCTCAAATTCTCTAAATAACTATGTTTCAGAGTAAACCTTAATAGGCTCCATAGGTTTCTCTGTGACATAACCATCTCCTACAGAAGTATAAAAATAAAAATACAAACACCAAAAACACATTCTCTTGTTTGCATAATGTCAAAATACCATGATTTGGCTAAAAGTATCGGTAGAAAAAAGAAATCATTTCTTAGATGTGTAAGTTCATAGTCATAAAACTAAAGAAATAAACTGGCCCCCTGCACTGCCAGGCCAGCTTGCTTAAATATAAGTCCCACAAAGTTACAAGTTGTAGGATCAATGCATGTCATAGCAAGTAACATGTAGGATAAGACTTCATGCCCTTTAGAAAAAAAAAAAACGAACAAACAAACAAAGACACACCTCCAGAACATCAAAGCAAACAACGATCAGTTGAACAAAAGCAAAACAAACCTACAAGATGGGCACCAAAATAAGTTGTCAAGATAAAAAAACAAATGAAAAGCATCCAAACACACAAAAACATAGAGGTTAAAGGAATCAAAAGGAAAGACCATCTCCCCAAATTGGAGCAGAGGAAAGTCACGGTACCTTACTGGGTGCATTCTATGATCTCCCAGCAACATTGATGGTGCAAGATGTATGACTGCAATTGATTGTATTTTGTAAGTCATTAAAAAATAGAATATTAAGTGATTTTCCCGAAGGGGAAAAAAAACATAATCTTGTAGATGACACTTTGTAAGTCAAAGTATCATGACAGCATATATAATTGAATACAATGTTGGTCCACAGAATATAGATCATATCTATCAAATATTAAAGTAACCTAATCAAGCATAAAATCTTAAGATGGTACACAAGTATATCCAAGTCAGTAAATATTTTACAATTTGAAAGAAAAACCTCAAAACATAGTGGAAAATGGCAAAATCACATACCTCATGGTGCACAACACCAAAAGTACCTATTAGCTTTTCTTTGTAGATAATGCTTGCTTGTCTTCTAGGAAGAAACTCAGGGTCCTTCGCAACAAGATAACAGTAAGTAAAATCTTCAATTATAGCTTTTACAGATAAATCAACTATGTTTTCTGCCATATGCAAGGTATCATTAAAAGAGGGAATATGATAGTCAATAACTTGTAACAAAAAATGTCAAGGGTACAAAAAGTTGGACCACCCTCCAAAGAAATAACACCTTCCTCCTGCAGTTGAAAATGAATAATTAGAATTGGGAATAGACTAAATTCAGGATAATCAGGCATTGCTACAATACTCTTGATAATTCAAGATATTACTAGTAACCTAAGTAGCATGAGATCTCCTTGTATTGTTGTCCAAAAAATTAGTCAATGTCAAGTCAAATTCCAAAAACATTTATGATAATTTGATCCAAAAAATATGCATCAATAGTTGTCCAAAAAAGCAGCAGTTGTGCAAACTTTGCTTTCAAAGTGTGCTCTTCTTCATGGCAGCCTAAATTGTAAAAAAATAAGAAGTAATTAGTAAAATACAAACTTCAAAATATGTATATATGGGTATATAAATTAATTTCAGAGTGTACAAACAATAATGGATGTCTTAGCTAATTTCATAAAATAAAGTATACAAATAGTAATGCGACTTCATTGATTGACTGTTGAGTAGGTGCATTCACTTCTCCAATGCTACTTTGAATGATAGCTGGCTTTGACTCATTGCACATGCCCTTTTGTTATGGCCAAGGACCCCACAAGCACTACACTTGTTCATATTAGAAGGAATAATATGAATTTTTAAGGCTCCATCCTTCTGAGGGAACTTCCTAGCATTATGTCCCACTATCCCACAATTTGTGCACTTAATAACTGTAACTCCTTTTCTACTGAGTTTTGCAGGCTCATTAGTGGACTTTTTCTTGGGTTTCTCACCATGCTCAAGTTTTCTTTTCAATTTGGACCTTCCTAGGAGTTTTAGTTTTTTTGGGCAGTAGCATAGGGTCAAATGTACTTTTAAGCCAATTATTTTGTCTATTACATGGACCTATAATAGGCTTATAAGCAACCAATTATGCTTCCAAACTGTACACCCTTTCTACTAAATCTTCAGGTTTCCTACCCTCCAACCCTAATGCTACTATCTCATGCCCACAAGGAATGTCTGAAATATCCCATTTTCTACAAGAACAAGATCTCTCCCCTGTATCCACTGAAAACTATTCCATAGAGGATTCCCCCACTTGAAATTTAGTCCCCCCTACATATGAGGGATAGCACATAGCAAACTCTTTCTTAATCTTCTCTAACGTTTTCATTATCCTTGGACATATTATTCCCTTTTGTTTTTTTTTTACCCATTCTCTCCTTGATGAACCTCGTAACATCAAATAAACCCTCACTCTTTCTAGTAGACCAAGAATAAGCTTACACCTTACACTGATTAGCTGCTTGTTGAAAGATTCAGAGTGATTATTGAGTAAAATGTCACATTTTACAGCAGGATTGAATTTGCTTCTTGTCCAATGCTTGGGACATGTGGTCTAAATTAGCCAAGAGTGTGCTTCAGAGTCATAGTCCTTCAATGCATACATCTCTACTTTGAACTTGTTAGTGTAAGTTGCTTTAGCACACTTCCAAAGTATATCTTTCAGTGCTTCTCCTGGGTACTTTTGTTTCATGTTTGCATGTATGTGTCAATACAATGGCGTTGCTCAACTCTTGGGAGCAACTCAACCAAAGTTGGAACAAGATCCTACAGAATAACCGATGCAAAACAGAAAATATTTCATGTGAAGTTAGAAAAAGAAAAAAAAAATCATATTGAAAAGGAAATGGATAAGTGTATCATCACCTTTTGCCTATCCAACATAAAACACCAATCTTGCTAAATATAAATTTGAAGATCTTCAATAATACCCTCTATAAACTATTTCCAACTTGAATTGTTTTCCCATTCAACAATTGCATAGGCCACTCGATAGATTCCATTGTTAACATCTATCCCTACAGCTATCAATAAAATTCCCAGATGAGGACCCTTGAGAAATGTGTCATCCAACCCTACTACCCTATGACACCCTGTCAAGAAACCATCGCTCAAAGCTGCCAAACAAACATAAATTCTCCAAAATACATGATAACCAGTTTCACAATCTAGAGGGGCATCTATATAAATTGTTGTCCCAAGGTTACTCCTCCTTATTTGTACACAATAGTCAAACAAAAATTTATATTGGTCTTCACAATTCTACACAATAGTCAAACAACAATTTATATTGGTCTTCATAACTTCCCTCAATGATTTTAGTTGCTTCTTTCTTAATCTTATAAATCTTATTTAAAGTGACATTAATATTCATTTCTCTATGCAATTTATCTTGAAACTTCATTGCATCAAATCCTTTATCACTCCTAAAATCATCCAAGTACTTCAATGCTATGAATTTAGCAGTAGTCATATTATTCTGGATAGACCTAGAGCATACATGTCTATTTTGTATAGTCTTGATTTGAAATGTATTAGTTTGTCATTGTCTATATGCATACAACAACCAGGGACAATTTTCATGCTCACACTTTGCCCTTATTCTCACAACATCATTTTTCAAAAATAAAATTTTTCTTCCATTTTCTATCCCATATTTGATAATAGCTGATTTTAGGTCCTTTTTTTTTTTTTTTTTTTTTTTTTTTCTGAAAAGCATTCCCAAAGTGAAATCAAGATTGTTCATATCACTCTTTGCACTAAATGTTGGAAAAGACAATTTTTTACCATTACTACCAACATCATCTTCACTTGATTCACCTAGAAAGTAACCAAAATCACTGTCATTATTGTCATCACTTGCCTCTGATCCACAAACATCAACCTCCTTCTTAGCACCTTCACCAAAGTCATCATCATCCCATAAATAACTCCTAATGATTTTCTCCTTTGGTTTTTCTTTTTTAATTTTCCTACCACATTCTCCTACTCTTAGTTTTTTTGTTCCCGGTATAATTTTGCTCATCATTTTCTGTTTCAAGATCATCATTTTGCTCAATTTCCACATTTTTTACTTCAAAGACATTTTTTTTGACTTTGTTTTAACATGTGCCACAACATTTGCATCAAAATCAATTAATCCTTCTTCCACAACTACCTCTAAAAAGTCATCATCTTCATATTTCTTACTCATTATGTCATCTGAATCTCTAAAATCATCTCTCATGTGCTCCTTCGCCTTCTCATTAATTATTTCATCATCATTCTCATTCCTCTCTTCTTCAAAAATAATATTTCGGTCATTTTCATTCTCTCCATTTGTAAATACTGCTTTAAAAGTTTCCTATTCCCCCACTTCAACTGTCATGCTTTGTAGTAGACCCTCTTTAAACTTATTAAAGTCAGAAATTGTGAACCATGATTCGTTAAACTAGCAAAACAAACAAATTTAATCCATTGTTACTTCATATTACATGCATATTATTCATCAAATCATTATCTATATATAAAAATTAATATAAACTTACTTCTACATATTCAAGATTGAAATTTTGTGGAGCATTTTGTGTAAAAAGTTTGATGTACATCAACACATAATACCCACATTCTATTCCACCTTTTGTTGTGGTACCTAGAGTGCAAAATAAATAAATGAGAAAAATATAACCTTTGAATTTATTCTCATTTTACATTTAAGAGTTAAAATTCTAAGGCACAATTATGAGATAACATTTAACCAAAATGAGATAAATTCATAAAATTAGAGAATGATTCTTAAAGGTGATGAATTACCTTGGATTGCAGTAGTGGGATCTTATTCATCCTAGATCTATCCATTTTCAACCCAACTTCGATTAACATGTCCATGACAAAACTATAAAATAATTAAACAAATTAAAAAAAAAAAACTATAAAATAATTAAACAAATTATTAAAGCACACCTTCAATAGTTTAAAAAAAAAAAAAAAAGTAACAAAAATGAAAATTGAAATAAACTTACTTTCTTATATCACGTTTTATGTTCAAATTCATAGACATTAGTGAATCTAACAAATTTGCAGTTGAAGGACCACCACCTTCATCATGTCCACACAAGAGTAATAATCTCCAATGAGACCTACAAAATATGTATAACAATTACTATAATCATAATTTGAAAATTTTTCTCTTTATCTAAAATCTTTAAAATCTTTTTTCGAAGACAATGACTTACCATGAAACTATTGGAACCAAGACATATTCCTTAGATAATGTCTTTTTTCTTTCCAAACCATTTCATAACAATCTTTTGCTTCCCACTTACATAAATATTGAACCATAACAAGTACAAAAATCTCTTTTCTCCTCAGAGATTTCACTCCAAATTACTCTGCAAAATTTATGTACATATTCAAAAATAAACTTCTAAAATTCAACTAAATTAAGAAAGTTATACTATGGGTGGCTTACTCATGAGATTTCTCAAGGTTTTGTGAGTTAAGCATGCCATCTCCATCATCCAAATTTTGCACTTTTCTGCTCCTTCCACGCCGCATAATTCAACTTCTCATAATAATTTTAAAAAAAACCAATAATTAGTAGGGGAAAAAATCGAAATTTAAAATGATAGAAAAAATGAATCAATATATATATATATATATATATATATTAAACATGTATTTGATTAGAGGGTTTAACATGTTTAGAACACATATAACAAAAATAATATAGATCTTTAAGAAGGTTTAACATGTTTAGAGCAATTAATATTCCTTTCAAACTAGGCCTTTTTTAAGTATAACATGTTTAAGGATCTTGGTGCTCATAAATAACAGCCCAAAAAAATACAACATAATAACACTACAATCCAAATCCGATCCAAAGGGGGAAGTGGGAGTGTGCTATTTTGGCTGGCTAATAGGCATTTCACAATAAACCACATTTAATTACTTAAATTGAATTCCTCACCTTTGTTAGTTTTTATTCGCAATCATCATTCATGTACAAGCAAAAGCAATACATAGATACTCAACCTTTTCCCCACCACCTAACAAGTAAGAATTTGAGAACTGGAAGTTTCTTCTTTTGATAGTAATTCTTGATTGATGTATGACTAATGAACCAATCAATTCATTGTCCTGGAAGAGCTAAAAATATAATACAACGATTGTTCATTATTAGCATAAGAATATGAGCTATAATAATTACATGGATATGAGAATAATGTTTCTTTCAAACTAAAATCGACTACATTTTATTTCTAATGTATGTTTCAATTTCAAGACTTCATTTAGTAGCATATCATGGGGGTTGATCTTTATTGTAGCTATTTCACAAGCTAGAGACACATACAGTAACATCCTAAAATAGAAATGAGTAGTTCCAATTCAAAATGGAGTAAACTTTAAGAAGCAACACGTACTTCGAGACACATATCAAAATAAATATATTTTTGAAGCATTAATATTCACTAATCCTACATTAAAGAAAGAAAGGGGAAAAAAACACACATAAGAAAACTATGCTTCTAATGTTCCCACTTACCGTGTTCTTATATTTACACGATATGCTCTTTGAACTAAACAACAGCAAAGATACAACAAGAACAACTTTAGATAAGTGAAACCTGACAAACAATTTCTCATGTACAAGATCAAAACTGAATTACATAGCAAAGATTTTAGCAAGGAGTAACATGAAAAAGTTTTGACAGCAGTAGAGCAAGGTCTAACAGCTTCTCCATCTATGATCTTTTAGCAAAAGAACCATATAAAATGAAAGGAGAATCATGTTTACTGAAGAAAGATAAAATCTTACCAAAAAATAAAAATAAAAAGAAAAGAAAAGAAAAGAAAAAGCCAAGATTCTATCTTTTTTTTTAGGCATAAAGAAAGCCTAACATGAAAATTCATTGAAATTCAACTAAAAAAGCCAAGCACTTAAAATTCAAACAAATTCATTGAAGCTCAACCCAGCGCGGAGAGGGTTTGGATTTCGAACAACCGAGCCTCAAAGAAGATACCATGAGTTTCAACAAATGTAGAGTATATTATTTGTATTTCCAATTTTACCCTTTTCATTTTTAAATAAATTATATGTTTTTTAATGGAAAACTTGCTGGGGGACTAAATTAAAAGTTGAAAACTGATTGAGGATAGAAGAGAACTAAAAAAAATTTAGGGACTAAACTGGCTATTTTCCCTATTTTATATCTACCGCTTGTCAAATTAACTCTAACAAACACATGCAAATCATTTATTTCTCATCATTGCTTCCTTTTTATCCTTGTTTGAATCCATTTATTGCATGTTTTTCATTTGTCATTTGCTTTCTTATCCTTAATTAGGTATTTCATTATCTAATCATGTCGTCTGTCAGATTGAGTCAAATTCAAAATATTACACTTCATTTCTAAACATATTCGCACTAACTATACTCTACTTGGTCAACGATTTTCCTTCACTTATATAAGGTTAGACAGTACAAAGTGTACACTCACTTATATATTATTCTTGAATGACTTGTATGATAATATGTATCTTTTAAGGTATTTAATTCCTCTTAGTAGCCTCTCACATTAAAGTGAAAATTCACTTCACTTGGGTGTGTATTATTTAAGCTATTTGCTTATCATCCGTCTTTTCATTTTTCTCCCCCTTTTTTTTTTCAATTGGAATTTAAAAAGAATAACTTATGCATTAAATGATGTGTATTTTCATTGAAGTTTGATTTGGTTTTCTTTCCTTTTTTTTTTTTAGAAGAGTCTTATTTGCATGCAAGCTTTGTTTTTAATTTGTTTTAAAAATAAAAATAATAATTAAAATAAAACTTTCAATGCATCTATAATTTTTTTAAAAAAAAAAAAAATGAAATATTGTAATGTCAATTTTTTCGATTAATTAAACTTAAATGTGTCTTATTTGTATTAATGTTGTAAATAATGTAAGAGATTCCACACTAAACAATAATTGATTATATATATAATATTTAGACCCATATTAAAATTATCCACTTTAATTATACATATAAATCGAAATATGCATTAAAATTTCACACATGTTTTCTATAAAATTAAAATGTAAATTAAGTGGTGATTTGAAATATATATATATATATATATGTATATCCATCCAAATAGATATGAAGTCATGTCTTTGTTTTGAAAGGGCAGGAAAGGGCTCTTGATAATAGGACATTTTACACACGTTTCTATAATTTCAAAGAGACTATTTAGGTCAAGTGAGGGAACAGTTATGAGTGAGTATAAGTACTATTATCATACCTGGATATATATATATATATATATATATGTACGTATTATGACATAAAACTAAGAGGAAAAGAATCTGAAAATGCACTACACAATGGCTAAGCAGCAAACTATGGTGGCTTTAGAATGATGATTTCTCCACACTAACCCCCTTCTTTCTTTTTTTAGAAATAGCTAAAATGAATGCACTTTTTACTAGAAAAAATTCCATAGCATTTCTGTAAGTAGAGACAAGAAAAGGAAGCGGGAAAAAGATGATATTTCACTAAAAAAAGTATAACCATCAAAGGAGATGGGAAAAACATAACAGGAACATAACTAAATAGGAATAGTATCTAGAAGAAATATGATTTTCCCAAGAGATTCATAAGACACAAGATTCTTCTGCAGTGCAAAAAAAAATAGGATTCAAGTTCTATGATGAAAAGATAAAAGACATATAGACTTAGACTG
>JAXGGT010031852.1:0-13670 GCA_035583425.1 Marsdenia floribunda
TAATTATCAACATTATCATTTAGCAAAATTAAACAAGTATTTAATTGGTGTAATTAATAATTATCTTTTTATATACTAATATTACCCACATTAACTCTTGTTAGCAATCAGAGTGCAAATCCACCAACAATTTTCTTTTAGGTACATTACCAACTTTTTAAAGTTTGTATAATATCATCATCAATTAAGATATAAACATAAAACTAAATTTATAAAATTGTTCACTTCAAATTTGTAAATTCCCACTCAAGTACATTTTATACTTGAAATAACCTTTCAATAGCTTTTGGAGAGAGGCTTGATCTTTGGAAAACACTTTTCCAGGCTGTTTTTTGATATTCCCATCGGGATTATCAGTTTTCCCATCGAGAAACTGCTCTTCTCACAGGGATATATTTTCATCTCCCCAAATTCTGAGGAGGTTTTATCTGATTGTATTTTCCGCTACATCAGGCTTGGCTTCTACCCATTTGTTGAAGTAGTCGATGACAACAATCAAGAATTCTCTATTTCCAAGAGCTTTCGGGAATGAGCTTAGAAGGTCCATTCCCCATTGATAAAACGGGATCGGGTTGCATAATGAGCTGAAAGCATTTGAAGGATTATGGTGAAATTGGAGTGAATTTGACATTTCTGGCAACTTTTTACCAATTTTATGGCATCATCACGAAATTGAAGGCCAAAAATATATAATTCTCATTCCCTGTCGGGCGAGGCTTCTGAGCTAATGTGTGATCCACATAATCCTTCGTAGACTTCTTGCAGTACTTTCTTGCCTTCATATGAGCTTACACATTTAAGTAAAGGCCAAGAGAAAATTCTTCGATAGAGATTATTATCAATAATGGTGTATCGGGATGATATCTTCATAATTTTCATAGCTTCTTCTGGGTCGTCTGGGAGGTCACCATTATCGATGTACATGTATATGGGGTCTATCCAAGTTGTTGGCGGATCACTTGAACTCATGAATATGGCTTTAAGGTCGATTGATCGAGATTTGAGTGGCTCAATCCATATTGTCCCTGATGGGTATGTTGTTGGATCATCAGACTTTAGCTTTGAGAGTATGTGAGCTTCATGATTATGCTTTCGGGAAATGTATTCAACCTGAACATAATCAAATTTTGTGAGCAAATCTTTGCATAAAGTAAGATATTGCTGCATGTTATCACCTTTGGTGTCATATGAGCCATTGATGTGTCCTACTAGGAGTTGAAAGTCCGTTCAAACAACGAGACTTTTAATCTGAAGGGCAGTAGTAGCTCTCAAACCTGCTAAGAAGGCTTCATATCTTGACTCATTGTTGTTGATGGTAATTTCATACTTGAAAAGGCATAGATGAATTTTATACCTTCGGGGCTTTGTAGAATGAAGTCTGCTCCTTTATGCTCTTTTGCCACCGATCCATAGGAGTATAAATGCCAACATTCCTGTGGATCAGGGGTTTTAGGTTTATTAGAACTTGTATGTGACTGATCAGGAATTGTGCACTCTTGAACAAAATCTGCCAGAACTTGTGCCTTAATGGCTTTTCTGGGGAGATACTCTAAGTGAAATTTAGATAACTCAATTGTCCACTTGAGTAATCTACCTGAGGCATCTGTTTTATGGAGAATTCTCCTTATAGGAGCATTTGTGTGGACATGGATCATGTGAGCCTAAAAATACGGCTTTAGCCTTCGGGAAGTGAGTATTATGGCCAGAACATGTTTTTCCAAATTGGAATATTTTGTTTCTGGTCCTTGCAAGATATGACTTATGTAATATACTGGTTTCAGGATTTCCTTCTGTTCGGCACACAGGACCGTGCTAAAAGTGTTAGCTCTGATGGCTAAATATAGATATAAAATTTCTCCTAGAATTGGGGAAACTAAAACAGGAGGTGAAGTTAAATATTTCTTTACCTCTTGAAATGCCTTGTCGCATTCTGGAGTCCATGTGAAAGGACTTTTGCCTTGACAGCTTGATAAAGAGGGAATGTTTTCTCTCCAGAAGCTGAGAAAAACTAGTTCAAGGATACAATTTTTCCAATCAATTGTTGTAGTTATTTTTGTGTTGTTGGAGCTTTCATATCCATGATAGCTTTGATTTTCTTTGGGTTGGCTTCTATTCCTCGGTGTGAAACCATGTATCCTAAAAACTTGCCAGCCTCTACCCCAAAGGAACATTTCTTGGGATTTAGTCTTAAACCATGTTGCCTCATCTTGTCAATTATTTCTTCGATATCGGGAACAAAAGTCTCTCCCGATTGCGATTTGATAAGGATATCATCTATATATGCTTCGACATTTTTTGCCAATATTGTTTTTCAGTATGGTATTAACCAATTCCTGGAATTCAGCTCCTACATTCTTTAGACCAGAAGGCATTCGGGTATAGCAATATAAACCATCAAGAGTAATAAATGAAGTTTTTTCTTCATCATCCTTAGTTATGCAAATTTGATGTAACCTTTATATGCATCGAGGAAGGAAAGATATCTATGTTCGGAAGTAGCATCAATTAATTGATCTATTCTAAGCATTGGGTAAGGTCTTTTAAGAATTACCTTGTTTAGGTTAGTGAACTAGATGCATACTCTCAACGAGCTATCTAGCTTTGGCACAACAATAGGATTTGCCCCATTCGGGAAATTTGACTTTCCTGACAATGTTGGCGTTAAGCAATTCAACAACTTCTTTTTTGATGACTTCTTGTCTATCAATGGCCAGGTTTTGGCATTTTTGGCAAACGGGTTATACCCTATCGGGATGCCAAAATGATATTCTACATAGATTCTTGGTACAGTACCTAAATCAGAGGGTAACTAGGCAAAAACATCTTTATTGTCAGCTAAACAATCTAGCAATTGTTTCTTTAAGTTCCAAGGAAGTGATTTCCCAATGGTGATCTTGCGTTCGGGATGGAGCGCATCTATTTGAAATTCTTCTACTTTTGAGCATGGGCTCATTATCGCAGCTATATCATCTTCTGGAATGACATCTTTTGCCTTCTCTTCATCAATTTTGGCTTCTATATTTCTTATTGTAGTCATGAAGCATTGTTTAGCTACTTGAGCGTCTCCTTTTATTTTGTGAGGTTGTCCAAAGAATGTGGGTATGATTAGCTCATTATTGAATGTATCAACTATGGCCCTCAAAGCATTCAAAGCTGGTTTGCCAAGGATGATGTTGTATGGTAATATAGAATTAACAAGGACACATGCTATTCGGACTTCATCTTTCATCTATCCTATTGGTAGTATAATTGTTCCGGTGGCATAGATTACCGATCTAGAGAATCCCATCAGGGGTATGGGTGATAGGTAAATCTTTTCCATTCGGATTTCCATCCTCTTAAATACGTCTAGATATAATATATTAGCAGAGCTCCCTGTGTCTACCAAAATTCGCTTGATGAAACAATTATCAATATGCAAAGATATAACAAGATGTAAATCATGATGAGTATTAACATTGCAAATTGAAGGATTTAACCTTTGCTTTTCGGTAGGAGGCTTTGAACTGGAAGTACGAGAGATGGTGTTGATAACTTTTGGCTCTTCTTTCTTTGTTGTACCATCGGGTTGTGATTTCTGCTCGTGGTCGGGGAGTTGTTTTACCACAAATTCAAGTAATTGGCCTCGCTTTATTGAGGTGGAAACAGTTCTCAATTTTGTGGCCAACATCCCGATGGTAGGCACAATAGAGATTTTTGTTGAATTTTTCTGTTGGTGCCTGCATCTTCTTTGGTGCGGGTAGTATGCCGAGAGACTCAACCTTTGTCAGTATGTATGAACGGGTAGCATTCAAAGGTGTGAAAGAATTTTCGCTTGAATGCCTCCATGAATTATTCCGATCGGGATTGCTACTGTAGCGGTCTTGATATTGATTAGATTGGGGAGGCCCATCTCTTCCTCTGTAAGGAGCTTTATTATTGGAATATCTGTTATCTCTGTTGTCTCTAGAGAATTGAGAATCATATCTTCCCGATCGTTGTCAGTTTGATCCTGATCGGCCATCAGTTTTGTAGAATTCCTCTCTTTTCAATTAGTCTGGATTCTTTCTTTGATCTTTCGAGTTCTTCCCCTTTGATCCATTTCATTACTTTATAGTATAACTGTGTGCTAGTTTGAGGTTGGAGGATGCTACGTTTCTCTGAATAACGTCTTGGTCTCAGGGCATTAAAAAATGCTTCAATATAAGTGGCTTCAATACAATTCTGGACCTTGACTGATTCTTCATTGAATCTTTTGTAGAAAGCGGCTAATGGTTCATCATGCTTTTGTCGTATGTTATATAGATGCATTCTAGGCTTCTTTGGAGAGAACTAGCAGCAAATTATTGTAAAAAGAAAGTTCTTAACTGATGGAAACTGAAAATACTATTAGAAAGTAGAGAAATAAACCACTCTACGGCACAACCAGACAACGTAGTAGGAAAACATTTGCATAATAAAGTATCATCAGTAAAGTACATGAACATGGCAGCAGTATAGTATGTCAAATGCATGGCTGGATCAGTCAAACCATCATGTATATTAATCGTTGGTAGCTCAAAATTAGGTGGGAAAGTCTGATTATAAAATCAGCTTTTAAAGGAGTGGCAGTAAACATATTCCAAGGTAGATTATTTAGTTGGAAACTAGGCATTAAGTGTTGCAATTGTGTGAACATGTCATGCACTTTATATTCTACTGCAACCGAATGAAGAGAAGGGAAATTAGACTTATCTTGTCCATTCATGAATGGAATAGAACCAATGACTTGATTATTCTGGACAGGAGCATGTTCCGAAGGCTGAGCATTCGGGGTAGGAGCTGAACTGGTCTGATTGACTGCTGAAAGAATATAGGACCCATAGAAGGTATTGCAGTGGGGGGGGAATTGGTCCAAATTGAGTAGTGTTAACATGTTCCATGGGAGGATGTTAAACTGGAACCACAGCTGGTTGACCAGCGCATTGGGCTGCAATGGATGGGCTATCATCATGCACCTCTAAAGGTTGATGTTGTGCAATTTGGGATTGGGTATAGGATTTCCGGATTGCATTCCTTCAGTTGAAGGTGGCTCTACTCTTGATATGACGGGAGGAGGTATAGTATCATCATTGTTGATCATTAGAGCTTTAAACTTCTTCTCAGCTTGCTTGAATTTCAAAAACTCTTTAAATTCATCCATAGGTAATAGAAGAAAGTCGAGTTATTTGCCATGACTTAGCGATCGATCCAAATCATCCTCCGAATCATTATTGGAATGTTCATCTTGAGGGGTAGTAGTTGGATGAACAGGTGAAGGAATAATGGGTGGAGCACTCTCAGGGATTGTCTCCATTGGTGGATGATGATCCAATTGAGTTCCGTTTTCGGGAATTGTCGATGGAGGATCATCGACAAATGGTGGAATAGGGGTGGATGCACGCACAGCTCTTCTAGCCCTCATGCCTCTTATACAATGGGCGCTAATCTGATGTTGCTAAAATAACAATCAGAAAAACTTCCTCTAGTTTTGAGGAGATGAAAATATATCCCTGTGGGAAAAGCAGTAACCTAATGGGAAACTAATAATCTCGATGGGAATATCAAAGAGCAGCTTGGAAAAGTATGTTTTCGAAGGTGAAATCTCTCTCAATTAGCTATTGAAAACTAATTCAAAGTAAAAATATGAATTGGAAATAGATTCTAGAAGTTGAATCTGATGGGAAGAAGGCTATTAAAACAATGAAAATGCCTTCTTAAGTGTAAGAAAGATCTTAGAGAAAGCTCTTGAAAAATAATATCTTAGAGAGAGAATATTTCGTGAATTATCAAATTCTTCCCTTGTTCGGTCATGAAAGCTTTCTTTTAGAGATGAAAATTATAAGAAAGATATTTTATTTGGGAGGTTAAGATTCCTTGCCCTCCAAGTAAGTTAGGTAAAGCATCCAAAAATATCTTAAAGGGAGATTCATTCGGCTGCTTTTTGAAATGCATGAAGATGAGTCGTTTTTGAGATATGTTTGCCTCAAGGCCATAAATGTAAAATTGGTATGGTTAGCACCAACTCTCGGGCTCTATTAACTCCCGAACACTCAACGTTAGTTGAATAATCAACTTGAGTGGTCCCTCCAAGCCCTTCTACGTGCATTTTAATGGATGAAGGATCAATCTCCTGATGTTTCTAGATGACAATCAGATAAAACCTCTCTAGTTGAAGAGAGATGAAAATGTACCTTTGTCAGGAAAGCAATTTTCCCGATGGGAATTTTTATTTACCAATATGAATTGGTTAGAACAAAAGCAGCTCGGAAAAGTGTTTTCCAAAGATCAAGTCTCTCTCAAAAAGCTGTTCAAAGCTTATTCTAAGTAGAAAATAGATTAAAATAGGTTCTAAAGGTAGAACCCAATGAGAAGAAGGCTATACAAAAGCAGTGAAAGGCCTTCTAAAATAAGAGGAAGTCTTAGAGAGAGAAAAATGTTTTAAGAGAGAAAACTCTGAGAGTTAAAGTATTCAATGAATTCGTCCTCCTTTTTTCGTCATGAAAGCTTCCCTTTATAGATGAAAATCATAAAGAAGATTTTCGTCTCACAACACTTTCATTCCTTCATCTGAGTCTACACATTTAAGTAAAGGCCAAGAGAAGGTTCTCCTGTAAAGATTATTATCAATGATGGTGTATCGAGATGATACCTTCTTGATTCTTATGGCTTCTTCTGAATAATCCAGAAGGTCATCAGTGTTGATATACATATATATAAGGTCCATCCATGTCATTGGCGGGTCACTTGAACTCATGAATATGTCTTCAATGTCAATGGATCTGGTCTTAAGTAACTCAATCCAAATTGTCCCCGATGGGTGTGTTGTTGGGTCATCAGCTTTGAGCTTTGATTGTAAATCAGCTTCGTGATTATGCCTTCGGGAAATGTATTCAACTTGGACATAATCGAACTTTTTAAGGAAATATTTGCATAAGGCGAGATATTGTTGCATGTTATCACCTTTGGTGTCATATGAGCCGTTGATATGTCCTACTAGGAGTTGAGAATCTGTTCGGGCAACTAGGCTTTTTATCTGGAGGGCAGTAGCAGCTCTTAAACCTGCTAAGAAAGCTTCATATTCCGATTCATTGTTACTAATAGTAACTTCATACTTGAAGGCGTATATGAATTTAATACCTTCGGGGCTTTATAAGATGAAGCCTACTCCTCTATGCTCTTTTGTTGTCGACCCATAAGAGTATAAATGCCAACAATCCTGTAGATTGGGAGTTATAAGTTTATTAGGACTTATATGTAGCTGGTCAGGAATTGTGCATTCTTGAACAAAATCTGCCAGAACTTGTGCCTTGATAGCTTTTTTGGGGAGATATTCCAAGTGGAATTCGGACAATTCAATTGTCCATTTGAGCAATCTACCTGAAGCGTCTATTTTATGGAGGATTCTTCTTATAGGAGCATTTGTGTAAACATGAATAGTGTGAGCCTGAAAATACGGCTTTAGTCTTCGGGAAGTGAGTATTATGGCTAGAACATGTTTTTCCAAATTGGAATACCTTGTTTCTGGTCCTTGTAAGATGTAACATATGTAATCTACCAACTTCAAGATATCTTCCCGTTCAACACACAAAACCGTGCTAAAAGTGTTAGTTCCGATGGCTAAATATAGATATAAAATTTCTCCTAGAATTGGGGAAACTAAAACAGGAGGTAAAGTTAAGTATTTCTTTACCTCTTGAAATTCCTTGTCGCATTCTGAAGTCCATGTGAAAGGATTCTTTGCCTTGACAGCTTGATAAAGAGGAAATGTTTTCTCTCCGGAGGCTGAGAAAAATCGATTCAAGGATACGATTTTTCCAATCAACTGTTGTAGTTGTTTTTGTGTTGTTGGATCTTTCATATCCATGATGGCTTTGATTTTCTTTGGATTAGCTTCTATTCCCCAATGTGAAACCATGTATCCTAAAAATTTTCTTGCTTCCACGCCGAACGAACATTTCTTGGGATTCAGCCTTAACCATGTTGTCGCATCTTGTCAATTATTTCCTGGATATCGGGAATGAGAGTCTCTCCGGATCGGGATTTGATGAGGATATCATCTATTTATGCTTTGGCATTTTTTCCAATATTATTTTTTAGTATGGTATTAACCAATTCCTGGAAATCAGCTCTTGCATTCTTTAGACCAAAAGGTATTCGGGTATAACAATATAAGCCATCAGGAGTAATAAATGAAGTTTTTTGCTCATCATCCTTAACCATACAAATTTGATGGTAACCTTTATATGCATCAAGGAAACACAGATATCTATGTCCTGAAGTGGCATCAACTAATTGATCTATCTTAGGCATAGGATAGGGTCTTTTAGGAATTACTTTGTTCACATCGGTGAAGTCCATACATACTCTCCACGGGCTATCGGGCTTTGGCACAACAACGGGGTTAGCTAACCATTCAGGAAATTTGAACTTTCTGACAATGTTTGCTTTGAGTAATTCAGCAACTTCTTTTTTGATGACTTCTTGTCTGTCAATGGCAAGGTTTCTGCGTTTTTGGGAAACGGGTCGTACCCCATCAGGTATACCAAGATGATGTTCTGCATAGATTCTAGGTACAGTACCTAAATCAGAAGGTGACCAAGCAAAAATATCTTTATTGTTAGCTAAGCAATCTAACAATTACTTTTTTTAAACTCCAAGGAAGTGATTTCAGGATAGTGATCATGCGTTCGGGATGGAGCACATCTATTTGAAATTCTTCTACTTCTGAACAAGGGCTCATTATTATAGTTGTATCGTCTTCTGGAATGAAATTTTCTGCCTTCTCTTCATCATTTTTAGCTTCTATATTTCTTATTGTAGTCATGAAGCAATGCTTAGCTATCTAAGGATCTCCTTTTATTTTGTGAGGTGTTCCAAAGAAAGTAGGTATGATCAGCTCATTATTAAATGTATGAACCATAGCCTTCATAGCATTTAAAGCTGGTCTGCCGAGGATGATGTTGTAGTGCGATGTAGAATCTACAATGACAAATTCTGTTCGGACTTCTTCTTTCATCCATCTTATTGGTAGTGTAATTGTCCCGGTGGCATAGATTACCGACCCAAAGAATCCCATCACGGTTATGGGGGATGGGTAAATCTTTTCCATTGGGATTTCCATCTTCTTAAATACGTCTAGATATAATATATTAGCAGAGCTCCCTGTATCTACCAAAATTCGCTTGATGAAATAGTTATCAATATTCAAAGAAATAACGAGAAGTAAATCACCATGAGTATTAACATTGCAAATTGAAGGATTTAACCTTTGCTTTTTGTAGGAGGCTCTGAGCTGGAAGTATGAGAGATGGTGTTGATAACCTTCGGCTCTTCTTTCTTTGTTGTACCATCGGGTTGTGATTTCTGCAAGCTATGTTGCCACAAATTCAAGTAATTGTCCCCGCTTTATTGTGTTTTCAATCTCTCACTTGAGGTGGAAGCAGTTTACAGTTGTGTGGCTAACATCCCAATGATAAGTACAATAGAGATTTTTATTGTGTTAGCCTGTTGGTGCCTGCATCTTCTTTGGTGCGGGTAGTATGCCGAGAGACTCAACCTTGGTGAGTAAGTATAAACGGGTAGCATTTAAAGGTGTGAAAGAATTTTCACTTGAATGTCTCTATGAATTATTCCGATCAGTATTGTTACGGTAGCGGTCCTGATGTTGATTAGATTAGGGAGGCCCATCTCATCCTCTGTAAGGAGCTTTGGAATATCTGTTATCTCTATTGTCTCTAGAAAACTGAGGATCATCCCTTCCCGATCGTTGACGCTTTGATCTCGATCGGCCATTAGTTTTGTAGAATTCTTATCTTTCAATTCGTCTGGATTCTTTCTTTGACCGTTCAAGTTCTTCTCCTTTGATCCATTTCATTACTTTATTGTATAGCTGTGTGCTAGTCTGAGGTTGAAGGATGCTAAGTTTCTCCGAATAGCATCCTGGTCTAAGGGCATTGCAAAATGCCTCGATGTAAGTGGCTTTAGTGCAATTTTGAACTTTGACTGACTCCTCATTGAACCTTTTGTAAAATGCAGCTAAAGGTTCATCATGCTTTTGTCGAATATTATATGGATGCATACTTGGTTTCTTCGGGAGAGAGCTAGCAGCAAATTGTTGTAAGAACAAAGTTCCTAAATGATGGAAACTTAAAATGCTATTACAAGGTAGAGAAATAAACCATTCTAATGCACGGCCAGACATCATAGTAGGAAAACATTTGCATAATAAAGCATCATCAGTAGAGTACATGAACATGGCAGTAGTATAGTATGTTAAATGCATAGCTGGATCAGTCAAGCCATCATATCTATTAATTGTTGGTGGCTTGAAGTTAGATGGGAAAGTCTGATTATAAAAATCAGCCTTTAAAAGAGTGGCAGTGAGCATGTTCCAGGGTAGATTATTTGGTTGAAAACTAGGTATCAAGTGTTGCAATTGTGTGAACATGTCATGCACTTTATTCTCTACTGCAACCGAATGAAATGAAGGGAAATTAGACTTATCTTGCCTATTCATGAATGGAATAGAACCAATGGCAGGAGCTTGTTCTGCAGGTTGGGCATTCGGGGTAGGAGCGGAACTGGTCTGACTTGTTGATAGAAGGTAGGAGCCATAGGAGGTATTGTCGGAGGGGGAATTGATCCAATGTGAGTAGTATTGATATGTTTCATAGGAGGTTGTTGAACTGAGTCGCGGCCGGTTGAGCAGGTTAATGAGCCTCAACAGATAGGCTATCATCATGCACAAGCGGTGGTTGGTGTTGTCAAAGATTAAGATCAAGTATAGGATTACCCAAACGTATTCCTTCAGTTGAAGGGGGGTCTGCTCTCGGTATACCAGTGGGAGGTACAATATCATTATTGTTGATCATTGGAACTTTAAACTTCCTTTCAGCTTGCTTGAACTTCAAAAACTCGTTAAATTCATCCATATGTAAAAGAAGAAAGTCGAGTTGTTTGCCATAACTTAGCGAGCAATGAAATTCTTCATCCATATCATCCTTTGAATTATTATTGTAATGTTCATCTTGAGTAGCAACAGTTGGATGATCATGTGATGGAATGATAGGTGGAGCATTCTCAGAGATTGTCTCCATTGATGGATGATGATCCGATTGAGTTTCGTTTTCAGTAATTGTCGATGGAGGATCATCGACAACAGGTGAAACAGGGATAGATGCACGCACAAATCTTCTTGCTTGCATGCCTCTTATACGGTGGGCACCAATCTGATGTTGCTAAAAAGACAATCAGATAAACCTCCTTGAGTTTTGAGGAGATGAAAATGTATCCCTGTGAGAAAAGCAGTTTCCCGATGGGAAAATTGATAATCCCGATTGGAATATCAAAGTGCAGCCTGGAAAAGTGTTTTCTGAAAGATAAAATCTCTCCCTATGTGTTGATCAAAAGTCTGTTCAAATAGAGAAATGATTGAAAATGGACTTTAGGAATTGATTCCTAAAGAGAGAGAGAGTTTAATGAGTATAAATGTTTCTTATGATTGATCCCCTTGTTTGGTCATAAAAGCTTCCTTTTATAGATGAAAATCATAAGGAAGATATTTTATTTGGGAGGTCAAAGTTCCTTGCCCTCCAAGTAAGCTAGGTGAAGCACCTTAAAATATCTTAAAGGGAGATTTTTAGGCTGCCTTTTGGGATGCATGAAGATGAGTTGTTTTGAGATATGTTTGCCTCAAGGGCATAAATGTAAAATTGGTGTGGTTAGCACCATTAGGGAAACACTAATTTCCTTTTTTGGAAACTTTTCCTTTGCTTTTTCAAGGCTCTTTTCTTCATATCATTTTTAAATTGAATACACTTTTCCTCCTTCACTGTCTCTTATATTTTGTAATTTTTCTCTTTTAATAGATAAAAGTTTTTATCTGATTTCCACCCACATCAGATTGGCACCCACCGTATAAGCGGAATGAAAACAAGAAAGGCGATCTGTTCTTGTACACCTATTGCTGGCACAACTCCCGAGGACAATCCTCAGGCAGTTCAAGCACCACTTCCACCACCTCCGATGGACACTATTCCATAGGAAGTTCCTAACACCACCTCACATCCCAATCCTCCTGAAGGCAACATAGCGAATGATCAGGAGGGAAATCCATATGATGATGATATTGATGAGGAGTTCCATAGATCTCTGGAACGAGGTAAAGACATTGAGTTCATGCTTTCTCATAAGAAGCAGTTCGAAGAATATCTTCTATTCATGGAGGCTCAGGAACGACAAGAGAAACAAACAACTCAACATCATGATGCCCCTAGTGACACAGCATTGCCTCGACATGATCCATCTTCCACTGAGCCTATCCGATCAGGACCTTCAAATCCCGATCCTAATGTTACTTTTGACAAAGTACCAATGGTCAATCTCACTGGTTCTTCACCACCATGACCTCACAACATGGATAACCATTCTAATCCAATAGACAAAGCTAAGTCTACTTCTCATCTTAGTCATTTTACTGATAACAAAGTACATGATATGATCAATTGAAGCATTGATTACCTACATTTCAACCTTCATCAACACCTTGGAATATTATTGCTTTTAATCCTTTGAAATATGAGTATCAAACACTTGCCTTTCCATTAAATTTTAAACCACTTTCTTTAGCTCAATATAATGGTTCTTCAGATCCGAAAACTCATTTGAAATATTATACTACTGCTATGTTCATGTATGCAACAGATGATGCTTTACTTTGTAAGTGTTTTCCTAATACTCTTTCAGGACAAGCCTTAGATTGGTTTCTTTCACTTCCCCCTAACAATATTGAGAGCTTTCATCATTTTGGAACTATGTTCATTCAGCATTTTGTTGCATGCTCTTTACAGAAGAAATCTCGCATACACCTCCACAATGTTCGACAAAGGCATGATGAACAACTTTCGACCTACTTCGAGAGGTTCAATGAAGAAACATTGACAGTTCAAAATTGCACAGAGGTACATTGAAGCTTTTTGCAATGGTCTCAAGACAGGATGATTTTCGGAGAAGTTAAATGTCCTTCAACCACAAAATACAACGCAATTATTTGGGAAAATTGCTAAGTGGATTAAAGGGGAGAAACTAGAACGTTCCAAAAGAGAATTAAGAAGGATTGAAAGGGAAGAAATTTACAAATTCGATAGCAAGTTTCCGGTCAAGAAACAACAATTTGGCAAGGATGAATTTACAGTTCCTTCTTTCCCCAGGGAATTTAGAAGAGACAACAGAGAAAGGCCTCATTACGGTTAAAACTCTTACAGAAGCAAAGACAGTTATTCCTGATCCTAATATGATCGAAGAACATCACATCCCGATCGACAAAATTTTTGGAGATCTTCGGGAAGCAGTTCTTACACACCTTTAACGGTTTCTAGAGCATACATTCTCAGCTGGGTAGAATCTCTTGGCATTTTGCCCGCACCTAAGAAGATCCCCGTTCCAATGGAGAAAAGGAACAAAAATTTCTATTGTACCTATCACAAGGACATTGGGCACACAATAGAGAATTGTTTCTCTTTGAAGAAGGAATTTGAGAATGCCAACAAGAGAGGACAGTTGCTCGAATTCGTGGCAGAATAGCTTACAGATGGCAACTCCAACATGAAGCCACCAAGTTTTGACAATTCATCCAAGCAAGAAGAGCCGAAGGTGATAAATGTGATTTCACT